>JANRGW010012369.1:13401-24607 GCA_024733675.1 Psilopsiagon aymara | reverse complement strand
AAAGTTGGGGCTGTCCAGCCTGGAGAAGAGAAGGCTGCATGGAGACCTCATAGCAGCCTTCCAGTATCTGAAGGGGGTATAGGGATGCTGGGGAGGGACTCTTCATTAGAGACTGTAGTGGCAGGACAAGGGGTAACGGGTTCAGACTTACACAGGGGAAGTTTAGATTGGATACAAGGAAGTTCTTTACTGTAAGGGTGGTGAGGCACTGGAATGTGTTGCTCAGGGAAGTTGCGAATGCTCCATCGCTGGCAGTGTTCAAGGCCAGGTTGGACATAGCCTTGGGTTTAGTGTGAGGTGTCCCTGCCCATGGCAGGGGGGGTTGGAACTTTATGATCTTAAGGTCCTTTCCAACCCTAACTATTCTGATTCTGTCTTAACATATACAGTGATCCAAATTCTAAAATGCCTAAAACCTAGTCAAGCAGATACTGTTCAAGTTTCTATCACAGAACATAATGATCAGCTCCAACTTCCTCCTCATCATTACACACTTGACAGATGGACTTTAGAGAGAGATGTAATTTAGACCCAAGTAGGAAGGGGCACATTCCCTGTCTAATGTGCCAAGCACACTTGTACAAGGGATGAGATTCCTTACAGAAATCAGAATCCTTATTTTAATTCAAGATACTTTATGTTACCAACCCTGTGTTAATAAACTAAAACCAGGCTGTGCATATATAGATATATGCATATATGAACTAGCTCAATGCTTTTGGTGCAATATATGCAACATGCAACTCAAACACTAGTGTTTCAGTTACTGCATCTGAAGGCTATGAACAATTTTCTAGTCACTTAGTAATAAAACATGAAAAATTCAAGACCTCGAGCTCAGAAGCAGAATTTCCCCCTCAGAATATTAAAACCAACTTTTTAATGCTATTTCTGACTGAAAAATTAACTTGAGGTTTTTTGTTAAGTTGTAGTTTCTACAGAACATATTTGTGAACATATCCTCCCTTCCCTCTCCCCTGGGAAATACATTTTCAACAGTAATTTTATCAGCTACTCTGAAATCAGAATGTCTCTATCTAAAAGTTTAGATTCAGATTTCTTCTGAAACTCATATCTATTTGTATGCATTTCTGTTATACAGACTTTATTCAATGACAACACTTAATTTAAGTAACTTAAGAAAGGCAGTTCTTACGAGGTATCTTTATTCATTTTCAGGTTATCAAGATGCTGAATACACATAAAATGTGTCATATTTTAAAAAATATTTACATTTTCAATTCCTACACAACTTGAAGGTCCCAAAGCACTTTGGATAAGAATTGCATTTCGCTAACCTCCAATAAGCTAGGAAGAAATAAAGCGTTATGCTGGAGCACACACTTTCTGAGCTTCAAGTGACAAATTTCAGGCACCAGAAGGACTAATAAAGGATATAGCTCTTTTGTACAACAGCTGAAATCAATGAACAAATGGTTTAAGAAACTATTAATGTCTGAATGAACAGTGCCTAGCAGAAACACAGCACAGAACTGTGCTCAGCTGCAGCAGCGGACAAAGCCAGCCACAGAGTAACACAAATCAGGGGGCAAACCTGTCATTAAACCTGGGCTGCAAAGTCCAAATAGCATATGTCTGTGTAGAAATGCAATCTCCATACCATTACCAATCATACTGAAATACAGCACACTATACCAAGAAATCTCTTGCTCCAGACACAGAAGTAAGTTATCCCCAGCTTTGCTTTTTTAATTTCTCCTGAAACAGGGAGAGTAACTGCACTCTTTTACATGTTTTATCTATCACAAAAAAACCCCAACCCAGTGTCACAGTGAAGGAAGCAAAAGGCGGATATATCCCTTTCTTTCAGTATCTCACTAGGGTTAAAGCAAAATTTGTCTGAAGAACTGATGAGGGCTGTGTTACACTAATGACTCAGATCAGGACCTGCAGATGAAGGGCAGGCTTTGTGTTCACTGCTCACACAGTCTGACACCTCCACACAAAGGAGGGGATAGATCTGTAGACAGGTCATGTCTAAAATTACCTCAGGTTTACCTTCAGCTCCTGCAAGCTGGAGCACTAGGAAGTTACTTGTCTGCTTAAAAATAAATTGGCATTCAACCACTTTAGCCCAACTATTAGTAATTGGTTGGACAATGCCTTTGATAGCTTCCCAGACATGTGCCAAGATTTGAAAGTCAAGGAAAGCTGGGAAGATGAATTAGACATTAGAATTGGGCTAAATTCCCTCCTACCCCGGATAAGTATTTGCATTAATGTCTGACAATCTGTTTTTCTAGAGTAAAGATAACAAACATCATCTTGAGAAACCAAAGAAAATCTTCACCCACACAACACACAGCTTTTGTGAGGTAACTCACACACCCAAAGAATTATTTTGGTCTCATACAAAAACCTTTTCCGGGAGGATCATTAACCAAATTCTGATTCAGTAAAGTTTTAAGAATATCTAAAGAAAGTAAAATAAATTTATTCTTGCAATGGACCATACCAAAGTAACAACATGCTCATACCAAGTTTTAGTCATATTTTCAAAAGTGATGTCTCAGGCATCTCCACTTAAAGCAATCTAATAAAAAATACAATTGTCCATAAGGCAACCAATAACAGTTCCTTGAAAGATAAATTTAGCATTAATAAAAACACATCCTATTTTATAGAATCAGCCTTATTTCTTGGGAAACGTAAAATTCAAACAAGAGCTGTGAAATCAAATTAATTGTCTTTCCCAAGAATCACAGATGGCCATTCTTTCCATACAGCATTTCTGTCCCATAATCAGTAAACTCTTTGATAATGCACCTGTCATTCTTAATCAGAACTTGATCTAAAACATTATGTGCCCAAGATCAACTCTGCTTGTGTCTCAGATATTGTTTTGAACTGTTTCCTTTCAAGAAGCTAGTTGTATAACACAGTATATCTCTGTTCAGAAAGACAGCAATCTTTTTTAGCAACCAAATATACTTCATAGGAAGAGATTCAAGTACTTTTTACTGCTGGTATGATTTAAAGATCTTAATTAACATCAGTTTTATTTCCCAAAGGATAACAGCTGCACTCAGTAACAAAGCATTTCTGGAGCACCCCACGAACTGAAAGGAGAACTGAACAGTATCACACATACCCAGCAAAGCTTTCAAAAACCTTTAGGGGGAAAATAAAAATGAAAAAGCAGCTTTAATTGGATAAGACTGAAGGGTGAGCAGGTCAGTAACTGCTCCATACACTAGAACACAGAGCTTGTAAATACACAAATCACTGCAGAGACTCCTTCACAGCCCTGGAAACACTAACACTAGGCAGCACAAATTCTAACGATCTTGAGCTTGTTTTCTGGTTGGTTTTCATTAGAATTTATATAAAAGGGAAAACCATTTTTATTTAAACTTTTATATATATAAAAATAAGACCAGATCGTGTTTCCTGACCCTACAGGGACTTCTATCTCCCAAGAAACGCTAAAAGAACATGGCAAAAAAAACCAGCCAAAAAAAAGTCAGTGAAAATTATCGTGCAGTGTATATACTGTGTATATAGCTATATTGTGAACAAGCTCAGGCAAACAACCCTTAATGGAAAACCAAACACAAGGAACAGATCTACTTCTAACCAGAATTTTTCAATAGAAGTTAACTGCATAGAGTTCTAGTGCACAGTTTCACAGCCAGATAAGCACTACCATTTAAAAAAAGTCTGAAGAGACTCATTTCTGTTGCTGCATCTCACTGAAATACCAAAACAACAAGACAAATAATCAACTAAAACGCATATAGTTTTTGCAGACACTCACTTGAATGGTGTGAAGAGAAATGACAGCGTAGTTTCCCTTTTCTGACTCATCTTAACCTGCATAAAAAAAGCATTAAACCATTATATGCAAATTGCAACAAGACTTAAAATTCTACCATGAAACTAAAAAAAAAAAAAAAATAAAAAAGAAATCACAGAAGAGTTCTAAGACTTTGGAAAAGGAATGAAATCACACTGTCAATGTGTAGCTCCTCTGAGTTCCTGGAAACCCAGATCTGCCTTATAGTAGGTAAAATAAACCACTCCCCAGTCACTGATTTTCACAGAACTTTTACAGTTTGCAGAATAAAAGGAAGATATGGCTAGAAGTGCTACCAGACTTCAGTGATAGCCTCCATCAATGAAATCAGTATTACTTCTGCTGCAGTGTACTAGTTCCCACCTGGCATCATTGCTGAAGCAATGCTGTTGGACTGATTACCTGTACATAGATAAAAATAGAAGGTTTTGATGCCACCAGAGCCACTTTGCCCAAGGCTCCTCAAATATCTGTAAGGCCTCCTGCAGCAGCCTGACTTGTGTCTGACTGTCAACATAAAGTGCAGACAGGAACTTCCTAAGCTCACTGCTCCCAAAACCTGGCAGCTTGAAGTAGCAACCTGCATATTTCATCCTATCTATCCAAGGCAACAGCCTCTCTGGGGAGTTACAAACTGTGGTCAGGTCAGTCCCTCACAGGAAAAGTGAAAACCCACTTGGCATGTCTAAGCCACTTCTGCTTCAGGAGAGAAGCACAAAGTAAACGCACACATGAGCATTCCAAAACAATGCTAGAAACAAGCCAGGCAACAAGAAAGGAGATGATTTAGCACGACAAAAAAAGGAGAATAAAAAAAAAACTTAAATGAAAGAAAGACCAGAACTTTTTCTGTCTTTTTTTTTTTTTTTTAAATAATCCCCAAGATACCAATTTAGCTGAAAAAGTCCTGAGTCACATCCTTAATTCTTAGAGCAAAGGCCTTCCCTCTATGAAGGGTATATCAGCATGATTCAACTTCACATCCAGCCCACCAGTCACTTCCCCTGCTCCTTGCCAGCTGTCCAGGATAGATTTGGAAGCAACTGTGCTGCTGACACTGCTATATGGTATCCACACACTTGGGAACCTGCCATTCAAGGCACAGAAGGTGCTAATCTCTTGCAGGGGATTTCAAGCTATTTCATTGTTCCACTATTCCTGACAGGGCAACAGTTTTCATGTGGCTCAGCTTTGTGCCTGTGAAAGGATAGTTTTCCCCCAGAGCACTTCTACATCTTGCCAAAACTGTGATTTTTGGATTTTTGACTGTTTCTTATTCTATCATCTAGTGAAAAAGAACCCTTTTTTGTTTGAACCACCTATATGTGTTCTCATAATACAGTGATACTCAATATTAGATGAGTCAAGACAGAGAAGCCACAGAGGGATCCCTGCAAAGCAAAACAACAGATACAACTGCATTTAGCTAAAGTTAGTTAGGCCACTAATTTCATTTATTCAATAGACAGGTGCCTGTTACTTTATGACCTGTTTGTGTACTGATCCTTAGAGCTTTGTCTGTCAGCCCCTGTTGCAAAGGCATTATTTCCCTTTTCAGTATCAGCACTCCGGCTCTACCAAATACTGCAATAGCTTTACATTAACATCAGTATACATCTGCATTTATGTTAAGAATCAAGAAAAAAGTTACTCACTCTCCTTAAAAAACAAAAAGGTTTTATTACAATCTTCCAAACACCTTAAGAAATGTCTTGCAGCTAGTCAATCAACATCACCCAGTATGTGCATTCCATTTCAGTCCTTTGAATTACAGCATGCATTCTGGCATAATTATTTTAAACATAGCAACAACTGTTTTTCTTTACCATATGTTTAGTTACCTTAAATTGCTCAACAATCTGAACAGCATTGGTAAACATGCTCTCTGCTTTGAAATGATCACTATTGTTCAGATATTCCAGAGGCAGAGTTCCCTGGGGGAGAAAAATACATATATTCATTGAAAAAAAAAAAAAAGAAGTAGCAGCAGCAGGAATTTCTGTAACTGAATTCTGAACTGAAATGAGCAGCAAGAATACTTCCAATCACTGCTGAAATAACTACTGTAACTTCTTTGAAAATACTCTTCTCACATCATTTCTCAACATCACAGGTACTGTTTATAATAACCCAGATCCTACAAGAATGCAAAAAAGATAAGTAACATCAGTTGTTATTAAGCTATATGCTACACAGAAATATAACTTCAACCTCTAATCAGAAGCCATTTTTTAAATGCCACAAAGTCTTACATCCAATGACTCGTCTGGGCCTGACTCACCCAATACTTGTGATGGGAAAACAAGCAATTGTCGCGCTATGCTATGCTGGGTAGCTTTCCTCCCATGACCAGCAATGAGTGCAAGACAGGGTAACGGAATATGGGTCAGTGTCCAGAAGAAATATTTCAAAATACGTGCTGTAAATAGGTGCTTTAAATGCGAAACAAGCAGCATGAAAGCATACAAACGTAATGCTAATTGTGAGTTGGATATTTATGAGACAACCTTTGCACTGTGTAATAATACACAAAAGGAATTCAAATAAAAAAACATCTCACAGTGAGGGCACTCACTGTTCACTGAATTAGAGGCACAAGATAACATCTGAAGAAAGTACACTAGTTTAAACAAGAAATAATTAAACATTAAATTGCACGAACCAGCTTGTTTACAGGCTCAGCTTTCATGCTCAAAATCGAGTGTTATTCAAACCCTACTGCATTTTTACCACCCCTAAGAAACAAAGTAACAAAGAACTTACATGTAGCTGGGGAGTATAAAGTTGCAGTTTATAAAAGATCAGCTGCCTTTCCAATTGAAAGTAACATACAATATATAAAATGATAGTTTATATGTTAAACTGAAGACACATAGACATAAAGCTAAACCTACAGTCTCCACCCTCCCAAATATACAATCTTCTTCCTCCCATGCCTCAAGTCTTGTCCCCAGCATGTCCTCCTCTATGCTGAGTAGATTTCTGTAATACAGAAAAACATTGTACTACTTACCACAGAATTCAGGGGAAAAGGCACACCAATAAGAGAAGCCATCAGTGGTGCTACATCAGCCTGCGCAAACAGAATCATTCCCAATTTAAAATAATTTCAGCCACCAGGGTTAATAAATTCAGTTTAATTTTAACATATCTGCATTTGCAAAAGTAAAAGGTAGAATACTGGAAGTTGTAACACACAATTCTCCTTTACATTTTCTTTTTTTTCCAGTTTCCAGTAGTCATCACTGCATGATTAGATTCAAAATGTGAGGCTCCACTACTGATAAAGCTTAAAAAATACATCTGGTTTTAAAAGCAAATTTAAAGCCCCGCAGTACTTATTAACAGTAATTCAGCACCTCCTTCAAGGCACTCAGAGAGGCAAACCACTTTTTATGACTATTTATACCACATAAAGAATTTCATGTTTACAATTTAAAGCTGTAAAGTACACTGAATATACTGCTCTTCACAGCACTCCTTACCCTGTGTTTCCAGCATGCCAACTAGTTACCTTCTTCCCTTCAGAGAGGAATTCTGCACTTTTATTTGTGTCCAGTCAACCCTCAAAAAGGCCCTTCAATATAGGCCAAGGCATCTCATCAAATAAGTTACCAGTACCTTTTACTAGTGATGATAAACACTGCCTCTCACCAGGTTTATATCTTCTTTTAATAAAACTGTACATGAAAATTCTTTGTTCTCCAACATAAACTGAAGAAAATACACTGAAACTACAAGCACTGCTCCAGCCTCAGATCTACTGTGCAAAAGCAAACTCCAAACCATTATTTGTAAAGGACAATATACATGTAATTGTAATAGCAATCAGAAGTCTACTTTGCTATTTTTACACAGTCCCACATGTACTACAGGACAAAAGCTATGTCTTTGGGGACTCCACTACCCAGAACAATGCAACGCTCAAGATTCTTCTGTACAATCTCAAAATAACATTCCCATAGCTCCTACTCACCTTGAGAGGAAAACTGATCTCTAATTTTGTACTAGGGCTTTGCTGAAAGCAGCTGGTCCAGAACATTCCCAGCTTCAACCTTCTAGTACAAGATTATTTCCCTTGTTTGAGCAGGTTTGGAGTTTGTTATTCATACATTGGGTTTCCCAGGATAATAGGAATTAAACAGCAAACAAGCTTCAGGCACATACATGCATATATGTTATCATAATGATTTAAAAAAGTTTGGCTGATTTAGTATCAAGGGTTAAGTCATCCACTCTTTTCTTCCTTTACATTACAAATTGTCTAAATTACTAAGTGGCTGGGCCATAATCAAAGACCCTGCTGACAAAACCAAAATTTAACAGTATAACAAGAATTGGTTTTGAATCAAAAGTGACAAAATACAGACATTAAAATAGCTCTGAAAAACTAAACATACATATGGATAACTTCAATGTAGCAAAAAGCATAAAACATATGTTCACAAAACTGGGAATCATGGCCATGAGACCATGCTTCCTTTGTGCTTCACTGGGCACCTTTATAGGAGATACCAAAAGATTTCAGCTCAGCTTAAGAACATGTTCGAAGTAGAAAGCAAAGGGAAAGCATCATAAGTTAATTTTAAATGTCTGCAAAACCAAATCCCACTCTGAAAATATGTTAGATGTTATTCAAGTTACATTGGGATAACTGGCATGAAGTTTGACAAGTACCTGGCATATTGTAACACAATTTCTACAATGGCATATGATCACTTTACTATAAATGATGGGATAATCCATCTTTAGAAGTTGCACATAGCTGAACATGTGTAAACAAGCTATTTAAACTTTTTCATATTAGGTTTGGTATGGAGGCAGTTCCTGCAACCCTTAACTTTTAAGTAACACATTTCAGGGAAATGCTACATCACTTTGATCATTCATTGAAATTCCATTGATACCTGATTGACATCCAGCCTCTTCAAGTTCTCCAGTTTCCACTCTGCAAGACATGACAGAGCACATGAGCAGCTAATCTACACAGATTTGAAAGGGGTAACTCAGTTGACATTTAATGTCTTGTTGCCGTTTTCTGTAAAGTGTTGTTGCTAAAAGAAATTATAATTTGGCGTTAGGATGCTAGCTCAAGAGGGGTTACAGATGGAACTCAACAGGCAGAAACAACAAAAAGCTTTAATTTCAGTTCACATTTTTTTTATCCATCAGGATAAATTTCTGCTTGCAATTGTGACCCATATCAGCTGAACAAAGTCCAAGGATTTTGTTTTTTTCAGCACAGTACAGAAAGTGATGTACTACCTCCCGTGCCAACTAGAAGACTCAGGTTTAGAAGAAGGGCTGTTAAATCTCTTCAGTAGTTTTTAAAAAAGGCTAACCCAAGGTCCCAGATGTACTGGTACACACTGGTGCAAACATACTTCATGTCTGCCATAAGCAATACCAGCCAAGAGCAAGCTCAAGGGAAAAAATTCAGTGATTTAGCAGTCAGAACAACTACAATGAAGGCAGAGACGAAGCCAAATGTACAAGCCCCTAAAGCTGTGGTGCATCATACAAAAAGCTGGTTCAAAACTGTATTTTCCTGCTATCCATTAGCCTTTTAGGAAATAAAGAGCAAATTGCTGTTTTCATTGGGGGAGGGGGAAGGGAGGAGAAGGGGTGTTATTTAGAACCAGAGTTTAGCAGGGATTGGTGGTTTGGGTTTTTTCATACCTTCTCCTCCTAATGTTTAAATTCACTGCCCCCAGAACAACCCACAGCAATAACATGAGCAAGGAAAAAACAACAATAAACTCCACCCCCCAAAAGATGACCCATTGCTTTCTTTTTTAATATTCAAGCTCAAAAAAAGCATCAAATACACAGGAAAACATGATAGGTGCTGAAACAGACTTGCTGATACAGTACTTAAAATACTGTCAGTCACAGTACCCTACAGCAAATCTCAAGACTCTGGGGGCACCTGCACTCAGCTTGGGAAGCAAACTTAATGCTAGCAACAGGGGCACAGCCACCTTCTTCAGCACCCAAGGACAGCTAAATGGGCCAGTCACTACTCCACCTGCTGAAATGACACTGCAGAAACAGCACAGACAGAATCGAGACTCAACCAGTGATGGTGCAGCCACGTTCCCCAAAAGTATCCTTTGGCTTTATGTGAAGTCTAAGTTTAAATGCATCAGAAACAGGCTTTGTGAAAAATACCTGTAAACCATCTCCCAAAGGTCTGTCTCAACCTCATTTACATTCTCCAAACAGGCATCTAATTCCTAGACCACACTACCCTTTCTCCATCTCTGCCAGACCCAAAGCTGTTTTGGCAGAAAACAGATCGAGCCAGGCAACATCCACATTTGTAGTACTGCATGTACCAAACTTATTTTCAGCAATTAATTCATACTTATGCTAGCTTTGGGGTGAGAGTACAGGCCCACTGCTGTTTGGTCCCAAGAGCACCAAAAATCCAACCATGTACCTTAATAGCAGCAATGCATACAGTTACAGCAAGTTCCCATGGCAACACAGGGGAAACATTATCAACATTAATCATGAATTGTGTTGAACTTAACAACAAAATGAAAACAAGTTTGCTTCCTTTTACTTCCCAGAAATGGAAATGGGTTTATATTTCTAGAGATCTAGATTCTCACTCATATTTCTATTACATAAATGCATAGTCTGTTTCACTTTTAATAACATTTTCCCATGAAAAATGTTGAAAAATTGTCTCCATGCACTCAATGTGCTTAAGGTAGGAAGAAACCATAGATCTGCTAGGAGAGTATCTCTAGCTTTATCAAAAACTTTTACATTTCTACTTCCCCTACTCAGATATTCCCACAATGCAGAGTTGAAGACATCTGCCTTGGACCACGAGCCATAGGACCATAGGACCAGGAGCCATAGGATCTGCAGACCGTACTGCAGTGGAGGCTGTACTCCCAGGAGTGGGTATGCATGCTGCCCATGCCAGTTTACAATTCTAGCTCACTGCCCAGGTTTCCTGTACAGTGCTCAGCACAGTTTCCCACCCATTTGATAGGTTTTATTTTCTTTTCTTTATCCTGACCTGCTTTTACTGCAGCCTGCTCGGCACTCTGATGCAAACGGTCCAGGGGAAACAGCAGAGTGCCAGCTCAAGAGGCAGAGGCTGAGGCTACATGAACCAAAGAAAAACTCACATAAAACCTCATAGAAGCAAAAACAGTGAAGGGGTATACTGAGCTTCCTCAGCTGCGACAGAGAAGGCTGAACCCCCTCCAGAACAAATTCTGTACAAATAGCTTTTTACCTCCGAGAGTCTTCCTAAGAATTAAGTCATAGAATCATAGAATAGTCAGGGTTAGAAAGGACCTTAAGATCATCTAGTTCCAACACCCCTGCCATGGGCAGGGACACCTCACACTAAATCATGTCACCCAA
>JANRGW010012369.1:0-12659 GCA_024733675.1 Psilopsiagon aymara | reverse complement strand
CTCCCCAGCATCCCTATAGGCCCCCTTCAGACACTGGAAGGCTGCTATGAGGTCTCCTCACAGCCTTCTCTTCTCCACGTCTGGAACTAAGTTTTGGGATTGTGAATAACAGCCTCTTGTACATCTGCACCTAAAGAGAGAAAGCCTCCAATTCCATGATTAACAAAAAAACCTGACTCTAATATCTACCTAGTTTTGCAGCTTCCTCCATAGGCATGTCCCATCACCTTTTCTTCCTATATTCCACAAAACAAGTCAAGTTTATTGTAACGGAACATTACAGTGTTCCATTGCATTAGTGAAGTTCAACAGGTGTAATGGTTAAATGCCTCCCTTTCCACCAAAATTTTGCACTTCAGTTTTATATTTTACCTACCTTTCAAAAGATTATCTTCAAATTTTTGGGATGTGACTCTTTGTGGATAATTCACCCCAGCACCCCAAACAATCAGTGGCGTTAAAGTTTCTGAGGGATGACCAGCTCCATGGGTTCCTAAGATACACCAAACCAAAAAAAGTGTAAACTTTAAGACATATGGTGTAAACCCAAACAAAATCTATACACATGCACGCATACACTAAGTTCTTGTTACAGTATACACACTAAAATCCTATTACAGACAACCTATCCTAGCTTCATAGCTTATTTTTCTGTTACTAACAGGTTAAATTCAAGCTCCAAGTTAGGAAATTGGTACCATTCAAGCCCATAAAGTTACAGATTTGTGTATTAAGAACCCCACTGTTAACATACAGAAACTAAAGCCAAAGTATTTGAAAGCCTCAAGGTGTAGCAGTTACCTGCTCAAAACACATGCATGTGCTTATCCTGAGCATCCCATGGAAACCAGGAACGGTTCATTTGAGTACAAAAAGGCACATGCCTAAAATATCATACAGAACTGATCTCTGGTCCCTAGATAAGGATTACACTTTCATTTCAAAACCAAGACACAATATGCATTGCAACTATCATCCCCAGCGATATAATTTCATTTTTCAGGTTTTAAAGCCTGGTAGCACACTCCTTAAAAACTGATAAAACATGACTTCCTTCCCCAGGGAAATTAATTCCATCCAGATTATGATTAACCTATCAGCTGCAAAAAAGAGAGAGCTTTAGAACTATGGCATCTCAACAGCAGGTGCACTGAAGCAGAAGTCACACATGCTTGAAAGAAAGAGTGGTCATTGAACTCAGTGGGTGAGGTACCACTGCAGTGAGATAACCAGAATCAAAAAGAGTTATATTATTATACAAACTCTGTGTTGTACACTGCACGGTCTACAAGATTATCCATTTTCCTTGTATTTGCATAGAACCACACTATCCCCTCTCCGTGTGTATATTTATTTTATTAATTCTAAAGGACAGATAATAACATCTGCCTTCTTGTTTTTTTCTTCACAAAATAGAATTGGGTATGAAATTGGTAATAGCATTGAGGCTGAACAGCAATCATCATGGCAGAGCTGCAGAGACAGCTTTGCATTCTTTAAACAGCCCTACGCTTAAGAACACACAGGTCTGGGAATAAGATTTCCAACATTCAGAAATCCCATGAAAGGCACACTTTGGGTTCAAAAGAAACAACAACTGCTCTCCTCCACAGAGCTTGGGAAAAGAACAGGTTGAGACCATGCTTCCTCCATCTTCAGGCATCAGTTATTTCTTTCTAAAAAAGAAGTGGAATTTTTGGCTTTCTTTTTAGCCAAGCCACCAACTCCATCAGAATTTTACTGAGACTCTGCCTCCACAGGTACTTTAAGGCAGATATAACTGAGAGAGGAAGCTGTATACACCCTCCCCCTGTTATAAAACAGGTTTTAGCCTTATCTGAATTATAAGAAGGGGCAACCCCCTAATTTTTAGCTGGGTTAGTTCCCTGTTCCACTCCTCAGCACCCTCCAAACACACCTTTTCAAGGGAAAGGGAGGGAAAGGCTGCTGTTGTTCAGCTTTTCTGCTCTCTGTTCCAGCGTAACATGGAGGAGTACTTGTGCCAGGATGATAGCAGGAGCAAGTAGCCAAGGTGAGGGTGGTTGCAGGACCACCTATCTCAGTCAACAGTTCCATTTGAGTCCAGCTTAAAGCAGTATCAGAGAGTAAGGCTGAGAAAGCAAGTGATTTTACTGGTCTTTGCCAATAACCACAGTTTCTTTGATCATGTCAAGTTCAGAACGTGTTCTCTTCCTTAATAGGTCCTCCCTGCCCTTCTAATACTTCTAAGATTGGTGCACTTCCCATTCTGCAAATAATGGCTGAAAGAGTGCAGCAGTTGCTGATACTAAAAGCTCAGATCAACAGCTACAGAACTAGCCTTCAGATCACCAGCTATAGGCCTGAGCATCATTTGATCTTGGACTGACTAAAGTCAACATTCAAGTTCTTAACACTTCCAGCAGATCAAGCTTTTTCTTCAAGACAGAAAGGGATGACAGAAAACTATGACAGCCCAGCAGTTCTCAAAGCCTGAAGAGTTACTCCTATCATCTTTTATTCTGCCTTCAAAGGACCCAGTGCATAATGAGAAAACCCCAGTAGCACACTCAGGCAGCAAGGGAGGCCAACAGCACCCTGGGCTGTGTTAACAGCAGCATGGTCCGGAAAGGGATTATCCTCCTCTACCTGTGAGACAGCCTTCAGATACTGGATCCAGTTTTGGGACCCTTCAGTACAAGACATCAACCATCTGGAATGACTTAGTGGGGAGCTCCCAAACTGGTCAGAGAAGCCCTCGCCCTGCGAGGAGAGGCTGAGCAATTGAGATTTGTTCAGCCTGAAGAAATGGCTTTGGGTAGGACATAACAGCATCCTGCCTGTACCCCAGTGCAAGGGGGTCTGAGAGGATGGAGCCAGAGTCTTGCTGCAGCACAGTGGTGGGAGGACATGAGAGAACAGGAGTAAGAACTAAGGAGGTTCAAGACTGCAGATAAAGAAAATATTTTCCCCTCCATGAGGGCAGCTAAGCAGCAGAGCAGGCTGCCCAAAGGGATTACATAAGCTCCATTCTTTCAGGTTTTAAAGATCTTGCTGGATTAAGCTGAAGCAACTGTGTCTGATCCCAAAGCTAATCCTGCTCTGAGTAGGTAGTTTGAGCTCCTGAGTTTCCTATAATCATACATAGTCAAAAAATACACATATACACACCTCCTTTATAAAAAAATTATGAATGTATTACTTGAAAGAATTAAAATGTATTGCAAGTGGCACCCAGCTCCCCAGTAAATAATATTCAAAAAAACCCATTTTGCAAATGAGCAGATAATAATTAAATAGATAAATAAATAAATATGCTCCATGGGCATGCCCTGTCACCTTTTCTTTCCACACCGCAGAAAACAAGTGATATTTACTGTAATGGAACAGAAATCAGTGAAGATCAATGGGGCCCCCTTCTCCCCAACTTTTCAACCAGCTTCTGGACACATCTGCCATCTTTTCCAGGTGATTCAAATCAAAACTGGGGTAACAACGCTTCTAATGGAACAGAGCTCTAATCACACTCAAGACACTCACCCATAAACTCAGCTGATTTAACATTTGAAAAGACTCACCCCAATCAGTCATTCCATGGTCAGAAGTTAAAATAAATGCAGTTTTTCCATCATTTCCATAGAAACTGTCAATCATCGAAGCAATTTCTTTTACACCCTCATCAACTTTTTTAATATTCTCCTTGTATTCCCTAGGAAAAAAAGAAAAAATGTTAAATTCAAAATGGCTCTCACACTTGATATAAAGCAAGTTTCTCATAGTCAGAATGTCTAGTCCTTTGATTATAGGCAGCGTTATCCTCTACAGAACCTCAAACTTACAAAAGGCTTCCTAGATGTAAAATCTCTCCTCCTCTAAGTCTTATTAAAGATACTAAATTATCATAGCACAGTATGAAGGTTCCTGAAATTACCATCTTAAAAGATGTTTATTTGTATTTCAAATCTGACCTGTCCTTGATTGAAGACTACAATGTAATCACCCACACCTATCAGGTGAGTTAAAGAGAACACCAGAACTAAGGAATTCTGGAAAACTTAAGAACCTTAAATTGTAAGTTTCAAAAATAACCTTATTTTAGTTACTAAATAGCAGAGATCCCATCATGCAGGGACTGATTTGAGAAGATTCACAGATCAACACAGACCCCAGAGTTTAGTTAACAGAGTCTAAGCCAAAGAGTCATACATTTTTAGAAAAGTGACCATGATTAACTTCCAGCCAACTAATCTTCTATTTGCTGCCGTTGCTAAAGTCAGTGTTAAAGCTTCATCTTTAAAAAAATCCTGACAAAAAGATTCATTCAGCAAGTACAAACTTTGGAATGACGCAGGAAATCAGAGCAAGAATTTTGAAAGTCTGCAAGGGTCAAGACATAATATCCTGCATTCAAAGCATGTGAGGAAATAAAAAGAAAGTTCTCAAATAACACAGTTTAAAATGAATTGGTGATAAGTAGTGATAATCTAAACTCTTCTCTTTGTTGAAGTGTCCTAAGGAAAGCTAAAACATAATGCTGGATTTTGCAGCCATTATGCCTGAAGTTACTGTCGTCTATAAATTCAACCATATCATTCAGCCATGGGGAATCCAAGAACTGTTTCCATTTTATATTTAAAACAGCAATTACCTACATATCCTTTATATTATGTGTTGACTATAAGACAAACTGCTAAAAAACATATTTGAGTACAGAAGTGTAACCAGGAACATGGTACATAGCAAAAATCTGCCATTTCTACAGAGAAGGCCTTAAAAAAAAAACCAACACCAAACCCAGACAATTCAGAACATAGAGTAATCATAGTGACAATATATGACCTATTGTAGAAACCCTCAAGACTACAAGCCTTGTTTCAGGCTTGATCAATAGCACTGTTAAAAAAGTTACTGTATGCATTTAAAGCTAGTAAGCAAGATATGTTTAATCTCTCAGTTACCTCGAGTTTGGCCGATGAGCATGTCCATTCGTGTCTACGCCTAGCAAATGCAGGAACAGAACCACTTTCTCTTCATTCAGAGCAGAGAACAATGTTTGATTACTTCTAGAAGAATTAAAGAAGCTCTGTATAGAATAAACCATTAAGATATTCATCTGAGTACAACGGAAGAAGATGACAGGCAGCCTATTAAAACTAAACCACAGTAGTTTTCATATCAAAATACTAGTAGCTGTTACAGTTGCAAAAGACAAAAATTAATTACTTCCCAGTTCACTTCTTGGAGGATGCCTGCCATGAGAATAGTCATCCAAAGTTTCATCTTATCTAAGGCAACACTCCTCAAGTTTTTGTTTTCTCGGGGAGGGGTTGTTTTGGGCTTTGGGAGTGTTTTGTTTCGCGCTTTTTTTGTGGGTTTTTTTTTGGGGGGGGGATGGGGTATTTTGGGTGGGTTTGTTTTATGTTTGTTTTGTTTAGTTTCTTGAGAAATACCAGATAACTGAATATTATCTCTTCTTTGCCTCCTGTATAACCATAGTGATGAACCATTCCTGAACACTACTTATGGCTGGAAGCAAAGGTCTCAAATACTTGCTTTGGAAGCAGGTTCTGCAGGCCTGAGATACCATGCTATAGCTTGTTTGCAGAAACTAAATTAAAACTGAACAAAACAAGACATGCTTTGCAAATATATGAACTACAGAACATACATCTGCCGTGCACATGTCCTACTTAAGCATCCCTGAGGCAGATGCCAGTAGGGATTTCCCCCTCAGATTGAATGAGTCCTGACATGGCTATTCTGTTAGACCAGCCATATTGCCTCAATGCAAAATGCGGGCAGACAGCTATTCCAAAATGATCTCCTTAGTAACAGCATTGCCCAAGGAAACAAAGTTAGGCAGGGCTTTAATTCAAAGAACACCCAGAGAACCTTTCAGTATACTAGCATAAAGGAAAGTGGCTTTGAATTTCACACAAGAGTCCATGGACAATGCTGGTAGAGCCAGTGAAACATTTCTGCCACCAAAGGACAGAGCAGTCCACCAGACACATCTGTGATTCTGATGAAATTCTTAAAAACTAAAGCTCAGACCTCGCGTAAATGAAAGTCACTGTACACAGAGCAAGATCAAACTGGCAGCAGGAGTATCTAGAAGGTTGTGTCAGGAAACCATGGCAATGCACTATTATACCTTTTTTTGTTTATCCCTGAATATATAACAGAATGCATGGACTAATATCTGCATGCTCTCAACTTCAGCTCTTGTCCGAACAAAATCATGACCAAGTCCAAAGAAATTTTAAATGAAGATGCAGAACAAAATCTGATCACATTATATAGCAATATAACTATTCTTATGGAGATTTTCATTTCCCACCTGCACATACTTGATGGCAGACCAAAGAAGCCTTCCAGAGCATACCAGTAATTTGAAGGATACAGTATAATTCTGGTTTTTTATTTTTAATTAAGGGAAACAGTACATCAAAACAGTCAAACAGGAAACTCCCAAAATTAAATCCTAAAATGCAGATCAGTATTAGAAGGCAGGTATTTTTCTATCAGAGGATGATTAAGCAAAACAAACTGTTGCAAGGAAGACAAGGCCTGATCTCCTCTCCCACCAGAAAAGTCTCTAGGACATAGCAAAACCACCCCACTCCCCCAGCCACCTTGTAAACCAGAGCAGCAGCAGCAGGCAGAAGACCTTGCCCAATCTCTGGCTAATTAAGAATGAGACAACAAAAGGAAGATGAGTGTAACCTAAGATGAGGCATCTTTTCCCAGAGCAAACACCAAACTTGACCCCATAGAACATTTTTTTTCTGTAATAGTTGTTGTGGTTTAAGCCCAGCCGTAAATCAGCCACACAGTTTGTTAGCTCCCCTTACCCTTCCTCCCCCTGCTCCTGGAGGGATGGGGAGGAGAATCAAAAGAACGTAACTCTCATGGGTTGAGATAAGAACAGTCCAGGAACTAAGGCATAACACAAACCACTGCTGCTACCACCAATAATAATAATGACCAGGGAAATACAAGCGAAGAGAATACAACTGCTCACCACCTGCTGACTGATATCCAGCCCGACCCAGCAGTGACCTAGCCCTTCCGGGTAACTGCCCCCTGTTTATATAATGAGAATGACGTGCTGCGGTATGGAATACCTCTTTGGCTAGTTTAGAACAGGTATCCCGGTCTCTGCTTCCTCCTGGCTTCCCCTCCTCCCTGGAAGGCATGAGACTCAGAAGGTCCTTGGTCAGAGTAAACACTACTGAGCAGCACCTAAAAGCATAGCTGTTATCAGCGCTGTTCCCAGGCCAAAAGTCAAAAACACAGCATAGCACCAGCTACCAAGAAGGAGAAAAAATGACTGCTACTGCTGAACCCAGGACTGTTTACTGAAAAAATGTTTAATAAATGTTCAATAGTTTACTGAAAAAAAGAAATAGGAAGGTCACCACAAGGAGTTATCTTAGACTGCTAAAGGTAAGCAGGAGACTAAACAGTAGGGGCAAAAAAACACCTTGCTCTGGAGGTTGTTGAACTGTTTGTCAAGCACTATCCTCATATCATCTTGTAGCCTGCTAAAAGCCTCTTCCTTTTGGTGCTTGGTATTCTGAAAACACAAGACCTACCACCACTCAGTACTAGTTTCCAGGTTACCATTACAAGTGAACTATATCTTTCTGTCTCAATTGTTTTGTTTCCCTTTTATTTGCTCCATTCAGTAATACTATCTCCCTCATATATTTAAGCCAAATGCCACCATGAAGTTTCAGAGCTGGAAGAACAAGAGGCTGAGAGAACTCAAGTGTCCTGAGTCTTAAGAAAAGGCAGCTAAGGAGTGATCTCTCTGCTGCTGCAGAACCATCTACTGCGTAAAGAGAAGATTGAGACAGATTGCTCAGAAGGCCTTAGTGATGGGACAAGGGGAAACACAATTTGAAATGTGAGAAATTCCAGGCCTGATTAGCCTGCTCTAACTGAACCTCCTTCATGCAGGAAGTTGGACTTAATGACCACTACAGCTTTCTTCCAACCTTCTTTTTCTGTGATTCTGGCAGCCTTTCTACAATTTTCTGACAACTGAAACCAAATAATTCCATGGCTACAGCTGATACACAATTTAGTATATCAGTGATAAGTTTCCCATTAAAACACTCACAGCAAAATGTAAAGTTAGTTATAATGCAATACTAGTTAAAATGTTACAAGAGGAGTTTGGTAACAACTATGTGCAATCTTTTAGTCTTAACTCCCCTCCCTAGATGGGAGAAAGCAAAGAAGAAAAAAAGACTACCTAGAAGGCCTAGCAAATACATGATTTGCTGAGGTCTGAAAAAAATATGTACTCCATAGATGCTTAACATAAGTTGTTGGGGACTATTTGTTTCTCCAAAGAGCCCTTCATGGAAGCATAATCACAGCTGATAAACTCTTGCTGACAGCATGGACGGACAGGGAGAAAGAGACCAATCCTTCTCTTTCCACAAAGCTTCTTCATATATAAAACTAGAACAACTTCAACTGGTTGATTAAAGCTGTGCACACTGATCTGTGCTGATGCGAGAGTTTAGTTATGCCAGTGTTTCGGTGTGAAACAAATGTACAAAGACAGGATCAACATATACATGCCAGGTTTATGTCAGTTGAGCATGCTCATGCACAAGATTCCTACACATAAATAAAATATTCAACCACGGTACTGCTAGTTACAGCAGAGCTATCTGTACTGAAACACACTGACAGAAATCAACAACAGGCCATGGCACTGCCTGCCAATCTTCAAAGTTTAACATAATTCAGTTCTGGACTCCAGCCCCTGCCCTGAACAGATGAGACAGTCAGAAGGCTTGGTCTGGCAGAAAAGAGCCAAAGGAAGAATGAAGTAGTGTGTTCAAAATGAGAAAAGAAAAAAATACAAAGGAAAAATAAGTGTTTGCCATCTGCATCTACGCATCCATTTAAAAGACATCAACTGAATATCTCAAGCATATCCCACCTGTGGTCATAATAAATTGTGGTTAGACCATTACTGGGCTCATCTCCATGACTTGCAGAAATTGAGTTCCTGCAATTTTATTCATTTTACCAGAAAAAGAGAGTTCAATCTTATAAAACTGGTTTCCACAAAATACTTAAAAAAAAAAAAAGAAATGCATTAAAAAGACCACTTTTCTCCCCATAAGTTAACCTAGACTTCCAGTACTTTGCTGCCTAATTTTTCTTTACCACAGATTCAAACATGATCGACGTAAAGTTTACTTAACTGAGAATCAGTGAGCCACATCACATTAAATTACAATCAGTTCCTTAACTGTTTTGAAAGCTTCTAAGAAACCCACCCAACCAAACAAAAAACAAAGAGAAAAAAACCCATAATCAAACAACTCTATACCTATCTGGATCTCTAAGCCACTCCCAGGCTATTACCGCACATTAAGATTTCTGAGTTTTACTGTAGCTGCAGATAAGAAGTCTAGTTTTACTCAATTTTTTCTGTCCCAAGAAAGTGCTAGGATCACTTTATACTGCAAGTGGATGTGACAGGAACTATCAAGCATCATACATTTTTCCTCCATTTGTGACTGAAGCAATCTGCTTCTGACCCATACAAATGAAAATCAGCCGGACTTTCATATCTCCTGACCAAGGGTGTTATCATTAGTTAGCATTATTAAAATGAACAAGCATCTTCAGGGTGCCACCACTAGTAGCTCAAACATTAGTTAGCCATTCTCCATTTTCTCCCCATCTTTCTTGGGGCAGAGAAAGCCACAAGTGGCCCTCATGACGCTCAGGATCTGCTGACTACACAGTAAAGAGGGAGTACACATAAGCATCTTTTAGCTCCTAAAGAGGCAGAAATCCAGGGACAACCTTGCCCAATGTAGAGTTAAATAAGATGTTGTTAAATATTTGAGATAAAATTCCAACAAGAGAGGAAAAAAAAAAAAAAAAGGCAAGCAAAATGGAATTCAAAACTCAGCAAACTGTCACTGCTACTTACATACAATCCCACTATCATAGCTGACAGTTGCTTGGGTTATAAAAGCAGAGTGACCTCAGTTTTAGTCAGCCTTGAGTTTCACACTTCTGAAGCAATCACTGATGTGCACTGAATACACGATTAATGGAATGTTTTACAACAGTCAATCAAGTCCTACCCATTCACAGTATGTAAGTTAAATGGGCAAAGTAAGTCTTTAAAGTAAGTCTTCAAATTAATGGTGCTGGTTCCAAGGAAGAAGTCATCACTAATGACAAAAATATTAAACATATCATTATAGCTTAAAAGAAATGCCATTAGGTGTTTCGAAGCAAAATGAAGTACCAGCCTCACATACCTGTGCAGCAGGATACAACTTTAAGACAACAGCTAGTCAGGTGTGACAGCCTAATTTGATTTGTATTATTCATACGCCTTACATCACACAACCTGACACAAGTGCATATTCATGGCAGTTAGAAAAAATATCTTTTCACTGTGAACTCAGAAAATTACTTCCTTTGAAAATTAGCAAACTATAATGCACTTTTCTAATGTTCATCACTGTTTAAAGACCCCAGCCTTGGCTTCCTAATATAGATGCTGATTTGGTTTACCGATTCACTTGGTTTAATTTTGCTTTGCTTTGATTTATGCTGGTTAGCTAATGTTAATGCATACAGCTCACAGATTTTGTGGGAGAAGTTTTATTAAGTCTTAAACTCAATTAACATTGTTATGACATCCAGAAAGTAACTCTCCTAATTGTTCCACTGATACAGGTTTTTATACACCAATACCCACTATCCCTTCCAGTACCGAAAGGGGCATACAAGAAATCTGAAGAGGGACTTTTTACAAGAGCATGCATTGATGGGACAAGGGGGAATGGCTTTAAGTTGAAAGAGGGTACATTTAGATCAGGTACTAGGACTAAATTCTTTACTATGAGTGTGATGAGGCACTGGAACAGGCTGCGCAAAGAAGTTGCGGCTGCCTCACCCCTGGAAGCGTTCAAGGACAGGTTTGATAGGGCTTGGAGCAACCTGGTCTAGTGGAAGATGTCCCTGCCTGTGGCAGGGGTGTTGGAATTACATGATCTTAGGGTCCCTTCCAACCCAAATCATTCTATGATTCTATGATCAGCATTTCGTAATCCAGGACAAGTGAGGTAGCATGGAATAACTTGAATATAGGAATTAATGATGGACATGGAATAATACGAATATAGGAATTAATGAAATCAGGGACTGTCGTGATAGGATAAGGAGTAAAGCAGGGGAAGTTCAAATTATATATAAGGAGAAAGTTCTTTACTGTGAGGGTGGTGAGGCACTGGAATGGGTTGCTCAGGAAAATGGCAAATGCTCTATCCCTGGCAGTGTTCAAGGCCAGACTGGACAGAGCCTTGGGCTACACAGTCTAGTGTGAGGCACCTCTGCGCATGGCAGAGCAGCTGGAGCTAGATGATTCTTAGGTCCTTTCCAATTCTAGCCATTTGATGATTCTATGCGCCTTGGGCTATTAATGCTTACAGTGATGGTATCACAGAAGACAACAGTCATGAAACAGCACTGACACAAGTCAGCTGGGCAGTTCACCACATCAACAAGTTGCACTGCTTCAGGGCCTACGCTGCCTTGCCCCCCAAACTAACCCCGACTCCTCTGGCAGCCACAGCATAGCACGAACCACAGTAGATAATCAGGTGCCAGCTACATGCATCAGAACAAGCCACACTGTACAATTATGGTGGGAACAAGCCTGACAAAAATTAAATCTATAATATTGTCCATTACTTTCTCATACTGAACTTACTGCTTCTGCAATGACATAACAATTGTCATAAAACCCTTAACTAATCACATTCAAGATCCTACAGACTTTGTAGTACTCTAAGATGGGTTTTAGATTAAATGTAAGACAAGAAAACCCAAGAATGTTTTTAAAGGGTACTTTCATTAGTGTTAGGGCTTTTACTATCATTGAATGACAGATACTTCCAGGACAATAGTTATGATAGTCAATTTAAGCAATTTTTACTTTTGATTCCAAATGATAGGTCTTTCACAAATTCTTATTTCCCAGTTTAATGATAAAGTTAGCATGTTCCTTGAGGAAGTTAATATCCAGCTCTACTTTTTACACACAGGAAGCACAGAAAGATTCTTTGCTCACCTTAACATGATCAAAAACCCACATGTCTAGCTCGGCTGCATCTTGTGCTCCAAAATCTTCACTTTCTGCTGTGTAACAAAATGTATAAACATGATCTCCAGTAGCACCTGCAAAAACAATATAGCTGGAACAGGGGACAGAGAAGTTTTCTTCCTTTTCTCATAGTAAAAAAATACATGAATATTAATGCAGAGGATTAAAAACCTATCCAAAATTAGAATCCTGAGGGAAAGCAAAGAAGTTTTCCTCTTATTTTAAAAACTCCCATAATTTACAGGGTTTTGAGGCCTGGATACCATTTGAAATCATTAGCTTATCAGCACCTCAGAAGAATGAGAAACAATGTTATCCAGCATGCACAGAAGGTGAAATAAAGCATGGAAAAGCATATAGCAGTAGAACAAATCCCAGATAAAGAAAATTAAACATAGTTTAGTTTCAAAACAAGAAATATCATTGAGAAAGTCCTACACAAGCACCTCCCATATGAAGACAGGCTGAGAAAGTTGGGGCTGTTCAGCCTGGAGAAGAGAAGGCTGCGTGGAGACCT
>JANRGW010012368.1:0-57877 GCA_024733675.1 Psilopsiagon aymara | reverse complement strand
GAAAGGAAAGGAAAGGAAAGGAAAGGAAAGGAAAGGAAAGGAAAGGAAAGGAAAGGAAAGGAAAGGAAAAGAAAAGAGAAAAGAAAAGAGAAAAGAAAAAAGGAAAAAGAAAAGAAAAAGAAAAGAGAAGGAAAAAGAAAAGAAAAGAAAAGAGAAAATAAAAGAAAAGAAAAGAAAAGAAAAGAAAAGAAAAGAAAAGAAAAGAAAAGAAAAGAAAAGAAAAGAAAAGAACGAAATAGAAAGGCAGGGGAAAAGAAATAAAAAGAAGGGAAAGCTTTGGCTTTGATTAGTAGTGATTAGTGATAACAAAGAAAATCAGAAAAGTAGCAATGGATTCTAGCCAAATTTAAAGGCACAATATTCTTCCTTCCTGGGACCAGGTGTTTGGTCATTTTGTATTTGAACATGAAATCTTCCTCCTCACAGTTTCCAGTGACCAAAGGAAGGGTATTGACTACATGGGAGAATCAAATTGCAAGATGACATCACAAACAAAATTGTCTGTGGTCATGTATGCCTGACTGAAGAATGCATTTGCAGGGGCGAGCAATCTGTGTGCTGAACCATCTCCAATGTACTGAAGCTCTTGGGTTACGGAGTAGGTTCAGCTAGGAAATACTTTAGCTCTAAGTCTCTTCTTACCACACGCGAACTGAAAATTTCAAATGCTTATCACACATCTAAATTTGAGCAGGCATTTACGTGGATGGTAGAGAACACACTTTTAACCCAAGCATGCCTCTTCTGCCCAGTTCTTACATCAAAAGCAGAGGGAAGTTTATCCAGGAAAATGGTGCCACAACTACAACTCTGAGAAACATTTTATTTCTCTATCTCATCTTTGAAGCAGCTGAGGATCTCCTCTTACTGGAAGAACAGGGAGGGGTATACAAAGGGAGAGGAAAGGAGGAATGGGACCTATCTGACAAACGCACTCATGGCATTTTTATTCTACTCCAGTATTTCTGGTAAATTTTTCCTAAGAAAAGGAATATTTCTAAAATTCTTTAACAGCATCATGCTGTTACTCTTCCAGCTAAGAGCCATTTCTAGATGTGTTTTACAGTGCTTTGTAAATATTTGACATTTCTTCTATGTTTGCTTGCTTTTTTTTTAAACTCCTATATCTCCATATAATGACCCTACAGAGCCACTTCATAACGGCAGGCATAGCTGCAGTTGAGTGGGTGGGAATAAATGTGCTTACCAGCAATGACAAAGGAGAATGTTTTCTTCATTACTTCTGACATCTTATGCCAGCATCTGGCTTATTTGGCAGCTGCAACTGGACCTAGACCCAGCCCAAGGCACTGGAGCAAGTTGCCCGAGTTCTGTATGTACCTCACGGCATGAAGGTTCTCCCTGCTATTAGATGCTGTAAAGCCCTGTTTAGCTCATTGACAGCTCAACGGAAAGGTCCTGATGTAGCATAGTGTTTAAACACTCCAAGCACATAATTAAATTCCAATGAACTTTTAACAGTCAAGTTGTAAGCTGAGGTTCTTGTCTCTCTGGCCTTAATCCAGCAAAACACTTCAGTGCATGAATAAAACTTTACTACTGTGAACAGTCCTATTGGTAGATCAGTGGGAACCACTCATCGCTTACAGTCAGGTATGCGTTCAAGAGATTTGTTTGATGTGGCCATAGTGCCTCACGGTAAGTGCTGTTTTGAACCAGGGCCTAAATCCAGTTTACCATGTGGTGCCTTTTTGCCATTGATGGTTACCTGTGAGAGAGCCTTGTTTGCTTAGATGTGGACACCCTAATTTCAGAAGCAAAGTTAAGCACTTTTAAATGCCACTTTCTCAAGACAAAAAATCAGCGATGATTCCCTTTTGGACAGTAATACAGTGGTAGATTTACATCAGAGCACTCTGGCAGCCAAACTGTGAATTAGAAGTCTCTTGAATAGAAATTACAGGATTAGAAGAATATAATAAACATCTGAAAACTCTGCACATACAGTCATACTGAGGACATACACGGCTATCTGAAACTGCAAGTAAAGTTGTTGTCTACTGCCTTTGATAAAATCCTCCTGTTTTCTTTCATCCTCACCTTTAAGTACAGTGCAACTAGAATTTCATCTCTTGCCAGGCTTTAGCCAAGTGAGAAAACATAAACCTCTCAAAGGGGATTCTGAAATAGCTAAAATAGAAAAGCAAACTTATTAGCATGCTTCTTTTCTGCTCTTCTTCCTTCCAAAACATTCTAGGAACCCAAATTTTCCAAAAGCATGGTTGTTCAAATAAACTGTGGGGTGCGCAAGAGCCACATACTCATTGCTGGTTAAACAATCCTAATATTCCAGCAAAACCACTTTGGGTTGTTGTAAGTTGAACTGTATGTTGTTGAACTGTAGCTGGAACATTGCCCATCCATTAGGACACTCTTCTGAAGACTTAACACTTCCCATGTTCAGATTACTTAACATAAATGCAAGGAGAAAAATAGGAAGATAGCAGTTGTGTTTTCTTTTAGAAAAGTGTAATTTTGAATGCCAGGTTGTATGAGGTTTAAGGCCTATTAAAATTTGCAAGCAAAAAAAATAGGTACATTAGTCAGTTCTTCTGTACTGTGTTATTTAAAGAGTATTTGATTCTTAGGTTTTGTATCATTAAATAAGTGCTTTATACATAAAGTGCTTGCAATCAGTTAGTACTGTCTAGTACTTTGAAAACTAAAGCCTGTAGGCCAGATTTCCAGACACAATAAATTCATCTGACCTCAACAGAAGTACTTTGGACAAATAAAGGTATTACTGTATAATTTCTAAGTCTTTTGAACTATTTCAACTTCTCCAGGGTACCAGAACTCATTTGAGTGCTGACGTTAGCTTTTTCCAACGTGTTGCTGAAAACTACACCCTTGTGCAAACTGCACCTTTTGTACAATGCATCTGTACTTTCTTAAAATTACTGGATACCACTCTTTTGCTAGTTTCAGATGTGACTGGGGGGTGGGAACTAGGTGATCTGAAGGTCCTTTCCAGCCCTAACTCTTCTATGATTCCATGATTCTATGTGATCAGATGGTGAGAAATTAGTATACTGTCCTGTATATAGATATATCAAAAAGCTATATAGTTTAGTAGCTATAAACACTGAAATAATCATAAATCACTTGGACAAACATAGTTGTTTACCCGAAACTTTTTCTGAGAAATCTCAATTTGCTTCGTAATAATAGTGGTAGATGTCACATTGCCCACCAGAGGGAGCTCATACAGTCAAATGTAAGGGTATCTTTTATAGGCGTAAACTAATGAGAACTATTTAACGGGTTGTAAATAGTTTTAAGCACATTTTTAGCAGTTAGTGCATAGCTGGAAGTAATTTATATTAGCTTGCAACTGTAATGTTTTTGTTTTGGTTTGCTTTTCCTTCAAAGAACACTCCTTTTTTGAAATTATTTCAAAAATAAGTGTTCACATTCTCCTCAGTGCATAAAACTTCATAAGGAGGCAGTACTTCATATGTGAGTAGTGGGCTTTTTTTCTGATTAGACACAAAACCAGAGAGTGAGATCCCTGAATAAGCCTAATATTTAGAACAGTATTTATAGGAGTATGCTTGAATGTGCCTGTGTCTTCCATAAATACTAACACTTGCCTTTTATCTTTTTTTCTTTGTGCAGACATCTAACCAGCAAGCGTATATACTGACATACTTGCAGAACATGAATACAAAAGGGTCCGACTGCAAGACAGTTAAGATTCTTGGCAGGCAATGTTTTTAAATTATGCATTTGCTTCTAGCTACTCTTAAAAATACAGACTGGTTGGTTTATTTCAGCTATCCAAGAACAGCAGAGGAATCTGACAGGCAAGAGCCAAAGGAACAAGTTGGGGAGAGTACTGCAATGAAACGGCTGTGGAGAAAGTCTGTAGATGTGGTTGTTTTTTTCATCACAGAACATCACATTACAATCCTTTCATGTGGGTAACTGGGGATCTAGTTAATAAAAGCACCAAAGCGTAATTGTGCAGTGAAAGCAGCAAAAGCCCAATAGAGGGATGCATTTATTTCAATGCTAACATGTCTGGCCTTCAGTATAGTTTTTACTATACATAGCCTATTTATCAAGGCTGTAATCTGTTTATCTTTAATGCAAATATGGCACTTGGAAGAGTATTGGGCTCAATGATCCTTATGGGTCCCTTCCAATTAGAGATATTCTATGTTTCTGTGATTAGCAAAACAGTCATATACTGATACTGGTTATTCCTCTTTCTATAGAAGAACCAATTGCAATGCTGGGAGCACCTTTATCACAGTAAAGCTCTGTTTATAAGAGACATTAGACAAAACCATAAACTTAATGAAGTAAATATTCCAGTATAAAATATTTGTGTAGGCTAGGCTTGGAAAAGATTTGGGAAACATCCAAACAAAAGCTGCTTAATGCTTAAAATCTGTTAAGGACAACATGCTGTACATCCCACTTGTCCAAGCCATAAAATGCAAGAAAGCAAGGAGTTAAGGCAAACAGCTCACTCACCAGTTCCTCTTCCCAGCTGTAACTACTTCCTTTCCATCACTTACATTTCTCATATCACTTTACTCATTCTGAGCACCCAAGGCACAGTCTGGCATCTGGCCACACATTTGTTACATCAGCACACAGATCCTCATTTCATTTCCCTAATTTCTCTGTTAAAATTTAATACAGATTTCAGACAACTAAATCCACAGACCGCCTGCTCTCATGTTTTCCTAACAAGTTCAAAGGAAAAAAGCGTATCTGATAGCCAGCACCTGCAGGCTGGCAGAGTACCTTGCTGCCGTATACAAGCACAGAATCACAACACATTTCATGTAACATTTGGAAACCCTCTCAAGCACATGGTGATCATCAGACCACGTCATGAGATCACAAGTCAACCGGATCTGATCTCTAGGCTGATGCTGGTAACTCAGTAGGGGGTTGTGGTTGGGGGTGATTAAAGGAACTGAGGTTTGGAAGGGGGAACTGATGATTGGTGTGTGGAAAAGCTGAGTGACTCGTACTCTAAATCTTGTGCTTTCCAGAGTGTAAACCACCAAACTGCAGTCTAGAAAGCTTGGATCTAGGATAACAGTAATTTGTGGATGATGGTCATCTTTCATTCATACAGGTATGAGTAACGCACTACATTCCTTGTCATGAAGAACTGAAGAACATAGAAATGGCTGGCACTGTCCCAAGCAAGGTAGACTTTTTTTCATTCTTCTTAAAAAACCCAAGTTCTTTGAATTTAAAGTGCCAGCTGCACAGTTTTGCTGCACATCTGAAGGACCATCTCAGTAATTCCCAGTTTAAACCTGCAAAACCAAGGGACGCAGAGGAGGAAAAGGTAAGATCGAGGCTGCCCATCCACGTCTGCCTTGCTGCATTTGCTTCCTCCTTACTGTGTACTGTAGTACAATAATGCAGTCACAGTGTCTGATCTTGTCCCAGCAAAGCCCAGCAGGATGGACAACAGGGGCCAGCTTTTTGGTACTTGTTCCGTAATAGCCCTAGGTCTTCATTGCTGTACACCTTCCAGGCCTGTCATGAAGAAAGTTAGTAGTTTCATCCTGGGCTTTCCAAGGATGTTCATCACCGTATTATCCATGCATATACATGCCAGGACACTCTGACAGGAGGGAAAAGACCCCCAGTGGTGTAGGTCTGCATATATGTGGAAGTACATGCATAGGACAGAAAGGTCACGCCAGACCTCTGGTTTTGTCAACTCTCCTTGCAATCCTGCTGGCCAGAGCCAGCACCCTTCCTGCTACACCCCTACCTGGACCAAACTTCCTAAATTCCTTTCCCTGCAACCCTCTTCTTTGATTCTTGCACATCGTTCACCCTCCACAAGAAAAGAGGCAAGACTCCTCTAAACAGCAGGCTCCTTTAGACACTTCCATCTTGTGCACTGAACAAGGAAAGAATTTGACATAGGAAAAAACAGTGACCCCATAACTGAGACTGCAACTGCTCATTTCTGCAAGGTGGTTTGTGACTGGAGTTCTAGCAGCACGTGCCAGAGGTCCAAAGCATGTAGCCCAGAGGAAGGCAGAGAACACCTCTGTCATACCCTTGCATATTTGTACCTGCTGTGAACAATGTGTAATGCTCACTAAGCCTAGATGGCAATAAAACCCCTGGGGGAGGAGGCACACTTTGAAAGATCATTAACTCATAAAACCAGACAGTGTAAAGTTAATCCTGGAAAGGGAAACGTTAAAAAAAGCTGCCAAACCCAAACCTGCTGGTCCTTATCTTCCAGGCTTTTCAAGTGTAAAATTGCGCTGGCCGCTGGCTGATTCAAGACTGCATGAGTCATATCCGTCGTAACTGGAATACTTAAATTGAGCTTGTTCAGCATTTGTTACGATGGAAGGAAGTTAGTTATAATAGGAAATTGAAAGCACAGGTCTTTTTTCTTCAAACCCATGTACTTCACTGTTTTCTTAAGGGGTCCGAAGCAAACACATTTGTCATCATAGTGGTATGCTTACTTTTGCTAAGCTGAATAACCTGGATAATAGCAAGAAATACACTTTATCTGTGTATCAGACTGTATCTATATAGCTGTATGGATTTCGCAACTTCTTTTGTCATCTGAGCCTTTCACATGTCTTTCCTTGCCTTCTGACCACTGGTGAATTGCCAGCAAGAGTCAGACTGCACTGCTGTTTTCCTGAATACAACTGCAGTTGTCACAGGCTGAAGTCAGAAGTTATAAAATCAAACCTTTCATTGGCTGAACTCAAAAGCTGAAAATACCTTCTAAGTCCTTGGGTGAAATATGGTGTAAAGACATCTTTGAAATAGTTGTATAGAACTCTTTTTTACAGTGCTATGCTTACAATGGACCTATTTGCAGACCAGTTTAATATCTCTCCTTAAGTACCAGAAGGATACAAATCTTATTGTCTGTTTGATAAATGTTTTCTTTAAAAACTTAATTTCAGCTATCGAGTCAGCAGAGCTACACAGTTTGAAGTCATATATAGAGGAAAAGTTCAGCATGTCAAAATTGGAAATTTATTGAATATGAAATGTTTATCATTATTACACTCTTGATAAAAAAATCAAGAGGCGGATGATAGATGCAGCAGTTACCTCTCAGAAGGCTGTTACAGCCATTTTTACTCTTTGCAACACTTGAATCATTGTCTGGGTTATGCTGTTTTCTGCTTTTTTATTTCACTTGCCTATGAATGTTTTTGGAAAATTCCGTTTGTCTACACTCTTGTCTTTGAATCCCATTTCCCATGCTATTTTTCCTTCAAAAATTATTTTCATGAGACACTTTCTCTTCCTTGGTACTTCTGTATCAGATTTACTCATTTGGACTGTGATGCAATTTCTGTGAGTCACTATTCTCAGGCATATGAGCATCTGTGCTGGCAGGCAAATATATTGATACAAAGCAGTTATGTTTTCTTTCACCAGAACTAAAAGTAGGGGGGATATTTGACTGCAAATAGCCACAGTCCAGATTAAATACAAATCTATTAGTTGGGGATGTTTTAAGAGTTCCATATTTGTCCAGTCTGGTAGCTGGACACCACCATGAATTTGGTGTCTGTACACCTGTAAAAATGTTTCCTGAAGAATTCCGTACTCGTCAGTATCTATCAGTTAGGAAAACCATATTCTCTGGCTACTCTCTAATTGTAATGGGTCACTAACCATGGCCAAGCTTTCCTTCACATGACTGTGAAGAAGGAAAACCCTCAGGTTTTTCTGTGAGATACAGTCTGTTACTATTCTGACATCTAAAGCATAATGGCTGCACTTCAGTAGAAAATTTTAAGGTGAACACAGTTATCTGTAAGTAACATTCTGCTGTCTGATCCATTTCCATCCAAAGCCAGTCTGTTAATGAAACAGTTTTATGTAATTTGTACAGTTTTCAATTAATTCACTGAAATCACCAGACTGGCTGACATTTTCAAAGCTAGATGGAAAAATCTCTGACTAAAATGACAAAATAGTTTTTAAAATTAGAATCCTCTTGTTCAAAACACATAAATACAGACAAAACTAACACATCCTGGATTCCGCAGTGACCTGTGCTCAAAGCAAAGCTCTGAAGTCTGTACATGGTGTTTCCCATCAGTGCAAAAGTCAGACAAGGCTTCTCCATCATTCCCAGGCTTGACATCCCAAGTACATTTTGTTCATTATTTTTTTTTTTGTCTTCAACTTTCACAAGATAGAGTGAAAACTGGACCACAGAAAGAGGAATAAATACAGTGGTATTTATTGGCCTGCGAAGCACCCCAGCAGAAAGCACGTGCCTCAGATTGGGGATTTCCCTTCGTGTCTCTGCAGTGGCCAGGGTAAGGTAGCAAGCAGTGCAAGGGCACCTACACGGCCCCTGCGCCAGTGGCTTAGGAGGAGAAGTGGAGACAAGGCCGTCCTCTCCCACAGCCTCCTCATACTCTCCTACTGCAATATCAGGTGCTGGTAGTGATGCAGAGCCTGTTCTCATGCCTGTGCTGCAGGGAAAACTGTAGGTAGTTAGCACAGATTAAAAAAGGGCAGTTTATATTTCTTATTGTCCCCTTTGCTGCCAGAATTACCGCGGAACATTTTGGTGCCAAAAGACATCCCCAAGAATTGTTCCTATTAACACAAAATGCCACTTTTATAATAGTTTAGAGCTAATCATCAAAGCTGAAGTTCTGGCAGAAATCTTAAGTTCATAATTTTCAATTACTAAGACACATTTCAAGATCAATGACACATCAAGTTCAATTCCAGCCTCATGAAGATGTAATAAACTGCTGCTGTCAAGCAGAGTTAAAAATACAGGGTGATTTAATAATATTCAGAACATAAAATGGCTTTTCTGTATCCACTTTTAATGAAAAAAATACTGTATGAATAGAAATGGAAGTATAACAAAGAAATTTCAGTTGATCTAAGAAAATACAGGGATAAATAGAGCAAATAAGATTAACATTTTGCTTCCAGGTTATTTGTATATGATGGAACTCCTGTCCCTACTTACAGCCATTTATGTTTCAAAACAGACCATAAAATAAGAACAAAACATCCTCACAGTGCTTTTACTGACATATTCTTACTTGAAACTGTGATGGTAATATTCTTATGTTAATTTCTTGCATACCCCAAAGTACAATTAAAAGACTCTCAAGCTACCTTTATGCTTGAGGAAAGAATTTCTGACCTCATTAGTTTCCTTTTAATTTCATTACTTGCAAATTATTATTGGCAGTACAGTACACTCATTTGATAAAAATAATTACATTACTCCATTTTTTAATGTGCAATTTCTCAGATTTTATACAACAATGTAAAGTTGACATGGGATAATGAAGTATAGTTTTTACAAGTGAGGAGACCTCTTTTAATATAACTTCCAAATATTTTAGGCATGAGGAAAATAATTAAAAAAATCTTCACCAAACTAAAATTAACATACATGTATTCCATATATTAACATTGTCCCTGCTGTATGCCTTAGTATGGTCCAAATTTCCAACACAGAGACTATTTATATCATTTTCTAGTGTGTCCATATCTTCTTAAATTGGAAGAAATATGTTTAGAAAAGAAACTTGATCTACTAGAACATATAATGGGGATAGATTAACTTCAATTATGTTACTTGAAATAAAATATCCATTATATAATGGATGAAATATCCATTATATTAAGCTACTGGATGGCAAGCATTAAATCAAATATAGACTTCTACATACTCTGTATCTGTAGTAAAGTATTATAACATATTAAACAGACCTTTATTTTAAAATCTCTTTCCAGCACAGGACCAATCCTGTATTAACTGCCTCACATAAACTAGTTGGAAGTTATGAAGACCCCTGTCTTTTTTGGTACTGTATTCTGAGCTTTTCCAGTTGCTCTACACACTGTGTCTGGGCCAGCTTCAGTGTTCGGTTCTCCTCTGTCAGTTCTGCATACTCCTTGGCCAGCTGAGCAGCATCCATACTTTCTTTTTCCACTTGTTCCAGCCTGGCAATCAGCTCTTTTCTAAGGATTAAAAAAACCCACCAAAAGGTCAAAAATGGTAGTATGCAAGTATTTGGCATCATCTGTTAGGTTAAAGCTGGGCTAAAGGTTGTTAACATGCTATTTCTCGAGGTCCCGTGAAATAAAGACCTAGAAAATTAATCTGTTAAAAGTCCTACCTTTCTCTTTAAAAAATGAAGCTGCCAAAATCTCTGACAGGTTTGCTGTTCAGTGACCAACCTTGCAAGATGCTAAGATACCTTCAAGTACCTCTAACTTCAGTAAGAGTTGAACATGGGGGGGGGGAAGGATCAAGTTCCTGAGAACCTCTTGCTAATATTTTGTCTGAAGAATAAGAGGTAATTTTTTTTTCTCAGTAGCAAACATAATTTGTTTGGTTTTGGGGTTTTTTTAGTTCTGTTGGTTAGATTTGTCAGTAAATTCTGTGAAGTATGCCTGGTTTCCTACTCTCTGCTACAAGAAAAATTAGTAAATAGTAAGCACATGAATCTGAACTACAGATATTGTTCCTGTAACATGTTTGTGCTCTGACCGGTTTATGCTGAAGAAGAGAGATACTGCTGCAAACCTGACCCCCCCCTGGTCTTTTTAAGAGCAGATGCAGGATTCAAGCTGTTTCTTCTTTCTGGAAGGGGTCACACAGTGCCCTGTATTCCTAGAGCTGGGCAGGAGCTGCAGTCTCCTGTATAGTATCAGCTGAAATTACCTCAGCACAAGTTAAGATAAAAGAGGTCTTAAAACAAAACACACTGAAGGCATGAGTAACTCACAGGGTATCTAATCGCTCTCCACTTAGTTACCCAGCAGGCTAGCCTGGCCTCTGCTTTCTTTCCCCTGAAAGTCAAATCATTTATTCACCCTTGCTACAGGAAATCTCTTCTAAAAGGTTCTCAGTTCTTTTGATCATTCTATCTCACAGATTAGTTAATCTTTAACTGTTCATAGCCCTCTGACTTTATGTCTCAGTCATGTCAAAACAATACTTATAGATCTTCAGTGGGAAGATGTAATGCCTTCAAAGTGGATGGCTTTTGCCACAGTCTTTAAAGGAGCCCCCTTGTCAGGCTAGACCAGTGATTTAAGACAGGAAATTCCTACAGCCTAGCAATTCTATCACTACAGATCAGAGTATTCATGAAATGATAACATTTCAGTACTTGCTGATCACTTACATTACTTATTGCAAAACTACCAGCTAACAGCAGCAAAACTATAAGTACTCAGGTTTTGAAAAACATTTCTATTTGGCCTTCTTTTAGAATCGGATTGATCTTCCTCAGTTTGATCTTCCTCTGTCTTTACTACAGCTTTAAGTGTTTGCACAGTTTTCCTCCAGTTTAGCTAAATGTTTACAAAGTTACTGCAGTTCAAGGAGCCAAGTTAGCAGAGAGCCCTGGCACACTCATTTCTCCTGTGTTTCCCATTTAAAAAAAAAAAAAAAGGAAAAAAAAAAAAGAAAAAAAAAAAAAAGAAAAAATTAGCAGCCATTATAGCAATTTTAAATCATCCAAAAGCTGCAGTGTGTAGAAACCCTCTTGTAGGTAAATACGTTGCCTTTGTTTTATACCACTGGTGTACTGCATAGGAGCAATGCTGCAGCAAATCCTCTTTCCTTTCACCAGGCTCTTAAGAGAAAACATCAAGAGCATATTTTTGTTCAGCAGAACTCTATTAACATTTGGTACATTAGCTGTAAAAAATTTAAAAGCAGCATTTCATTCCTTTTCACCTGGGCCATGCAAGATCAACCAATTTTTCACATTGGCTAAAATGAACTTATCTTGCTAGACAGCTCCTATTAATGGGACTATAGGCCACAAAGGACTAATTGCATGTATGCTTTAGAGAGTGAGAAATGCATTTAGTGAAAATAAGATTTTACAAGTAGGGCATCTTTAATCACTTCAGTCTCTTACGGCTTCCTCTAGAAGATTTCTGTCTCTTGGGAGCAAACTAGAGCTTAGCAATATTTCTTTGGAATTACTCTATTGGTGTGATGCTGGACTGAAGGATTAAATTAAGCTCTTCCAAATTACAGACTGTTGACTCAGAAGTGTCCAAACAAATTAATTCAGAATCATTCTTCATTTTCTTACACTTTAGGAGGTTCTTAAAAGGAGATGCAGTAAAAATATTAAGAAGTAATCAGCATCTTAAAAGCAGGTAAACCTTTTCCACAGGGACTTTTAGTAAAAAATTAAAAGAAAGGTACTAACTACTCCATTTGGACTTGAGCCAGGAATGGCACAGACAGACAACATGCTAACTCAGACAGCTCTATTAATGAGTGTCAGTCCTGATTTAATAAGATGAGGCTATATGCAGGCATGTCTTTTGTGCTGCTCTCTAGTAATACCCAAGCAGCACAGATAACATTTTTTCCCCCTGGGATTTAGCTTTTGTATTAAACAAAATATAAATGCATTAAAATCACAATATACCCATTTCTGTAGTACAGAGTCTAGGACTTCCCTCATAGAAAACAGTTTCCTTACCCTGAGGTAGTAAAATTGCCCTCTTCTGAGTCAGCAGAACCTACTTATTCCCTTCCCATCAGGATCAACACCTGTTTATAGGGTAGGGTGATGTTTCAGGCAAATACTGTCAGCCTGCCACGGAGATCTAAAATTAGAGTACCAGGGAATTGCTAAATGTTATGAATGGTATGGTTTACGAAGCTCACAAAAGGATGAAGACAGTAACTAACATTTGCTTCTGATCTAATCCAGGATTTGAACTTAGCTTCCAGAGGTTAAAGAACACCATACTAAGCTCTTGCACCATCTAGCCTTTGTTATTGATGCTTAATAAATAAATCTCGCACTGTGTAATCTATGTTTCCTGTTAATGGTTTACCCTGAGTTTAAATATTAACAGCATTCATAAGGTATTTTCTAAAATGGTGCTGAGGTACTTGAAGCTTCAGGACAATCTATACTGTACAGTTTTAAGTGTTCTTTCTCAGGGAGGGGATTGGGTGGGAAGGGAAGACAACTGTGATTTGCATCATAAACTAATAAACCATGAGCCACACTAGAGCAGAAGAAAAACCCAGCATGGTCTTTGGGAAATCATTTATCTTGTCCCGGCCTTAATGACTGACCATGCAGAGAACAGTTCCCTTACAGAAATATTCACAATGAGTAAACATGAAGAAAAGTGACAGACAAAGCAGATAAATCTATGTGAAGACAAGTGTATTTGGACATCAAGAAAAACTGCTTCCACAGCGCAAAGAGGCACATTTGTCTTTACTCCATTGTGAACAACATATTCTGGATCATGCATCTCTGGTACTACACATTTCTTCCCAGCTAACAAGTGTCTATGTGTTCTGGTGGGCGTAAGATCATTTATTCTTCCCACATTTGACATGGCTTTCAAATCAGGAGGAATCATGACCCCCTGTAACATAATTGCTGTCTAAGCAGACTGTTCTTGTGTGTTCAAAGTCTATAAATTAATTTATAAAACAATGTAAATTAATGTAAATTAAAACATGCCCTAGATGCCAGCACATAAAAGGTCCGTAAGTATTCATCACTGCAATAGGGCAAGTTGAGGTTTCTCTTTCTATATATAAAATTGTAATTTCCACTGCTTGGCACAATGATGAAAAATCAGATCTACAATGGGAAAATTATTAAGATAAAAAAATTGTCATACCAATCTTTTTCTGCAGTACTTGGAATTCTGAAGACTACTTATTGCAATACCATTCCAAAAGACATTCCAGAAATAGTGTACCTGGAGAAACCATTTGGACTTGAGACCTTGGAATCAGTCCTATGGTCATGAGAGCATGCTAAAGCATATAGAAGGATGCCACAAAATTAAGCAGACATCTCCATTGATTGTCTGCTGTAACATATGCAAAAGAAGGAAAAGAAATCATGTCCATGGTAAAGAAAAGGAGTGATCCTAAACCAGGTGGTGATCAAATGATATTTTCTGGAGAGTTATATTAGAATTGTCTGGGGGAGGAAAAAGAGAAAACCAGCCAGTGCTAAGAATATAAGATATAGCTAGCAACCATGGCAACTCTAATATTTAACTACATAATCCAGGGTCATTACCTAGTAATAGCAATATAACAAGTGCTCAAAATAACCAGCCATCCCATCCCTTTCACCCAAACTTAGATACCCAAAACCATCTGTTATGGAAATACATGTGTGTTTCTGGAACATAAATTAAATTACATTCTATGACCTAAATGTGGTGTGTTCTCTCTTCCACACCCTTTTCTTTCTTTTTGATCATGTCTTCCATTCCATAGTGATTTTGTCTATTGTGCTACATATTGCTGGCATAAATGGGAAGAGTTCGAGTGAAGGCAGCAAACAAAGCTATGGTAATTTGTATTAGCAAAAAACTGTACCCAGTGTTGTTTTAAATTCTTTCAATTCTTGCTTCCTTTGTTTGTCTTTTTCCTGAGTAACTTCTTTCCCCTTCTTATTTGCTTTGTCCTTTGATTTTCCTTTTTTTTTTTTTTTTTTCCTGAACCTGCAACCACCCTTGCTCTTTCATATTTCCTATTTTCCTATGAAATAGTTGTTGTCTTCTCTCCCACTCCCAGCCTAATACATTCTCTGGCTATCTATATTGCCTACAAGACAAAGCGGCAAATAAGCTCTGTTTTTGACTTGATGAAAAACAATGCTTGTCATTTCACACCACTGCCTTTCTATACTTCAGATAATACTTGATCTGAATACTCTTGAGTGGGAGACAAGACAAGCTAAGCGTAATTGAAAGCCTTTGAAAAGTTGCAAAAGAGTAAATGTTTTTTACTATTATAAAACAATGTTATTCAACTTTCTAATTCTTAAAGATGCCTCCTTTAGAAATATACCTGCATGTAGTATTTCCTGCATAAAAGGTTACACTGGACTTTGGAGTTTGAAACAAAAATGGTTTTAAATGGAATGAGGAGTATTCCATATTTTGTTTTACTCAAAAGATCCAGTTCCTGTATGGACATTTACATTGGGTTGACTTAACATTACTTTTTCCCCCTAGCCAAAAATATTTGCTCAACCCATTTTCTGCTCTTCTCCTGACAATCATTGTATTCTGTGTTCACAGTGTACTATCAGTAGGCACCACAGGTGCAGCCACTGCCTGGTGGGACTTGACATTTTAATTCCACAGTTGAGTTGATCTGTGGAGAGGAAGTCCAGAGCACTGGCAGGGTTACCATCCAACAGCACTTATGGTTGCCTTTGGTAAAAATGTACACTGAAGAACACTGCACAAAGCATTTGTTTCCACTACAAGGGACGAACCACTGTCTTTGTCCATTTAATCAAAATAATAGTTAAAAGAAACAGACAATAGATAGCAGGTATAGTAGGCAATTATGAATCTTTACTTCCATACATTCAAATTCAAATGTAGAAGATAAAGACACCTGCAACAGCAGCAAATTTCAGAAAGCTGCGAACTCCATCTTTTCATCAGAATTTTTAGAAAAAGAACAAAAGCATCCTTTGATTATGAGAATGGAAAATTCAACACACATGACACACATGACATCCATTCTTCTCCACTTCATTCAGTATATGATATTCCGTAAACTTCCTTTAACTTTCAAATTGTAACTGTTTAGAACATTTTTAGATGTAAACCAGTGATCACTAGACCAAAACCCTGTTTTAGGTGCTGCACTGGTATTAGTCTTGTTTAGGCATATCACAGCTACACAGCATGTGAGTATCTAGGCCATAGATATGTAATTAGAAGGCACATAAAAATCACAATGATATAATTCTATTTGCTGCCTTATTCAGCCAATGTTGTTTAACATATGTTCACCGGGGCAAAATCCTCTATCCACAGAACAGGTTCTGCAAAGGAAGCAGTTGTTGGAAGCTTCCTCACATTATTCTACTGTTGATATCCATTGGTGGAATGAAGGGAAATGCCAGCCTGGAGCCCCTAAATTCATACATGATAACCACTTCTGAGAGGCTGACTGATGGGCTCAGAGGTTGATTAGGGTAGTTTTGCGCTCAGCTAAACAGTTTTGTGCACGTATCTGGCATTCCCCAAGAGCATAATATTTCTTATTCAGCAAGTAACACAGACTCTATAGATAAACAGAAATGCATTCACATAGTATTTTTTTTCATTCTTTTAGATGCAAATATATATATGTGAGTCTAGTTTTCAAGGGCTCCAAGCTTCATAAATGTGATAACTGGTTCAGGGATGTGTCAGTAATAATAATGCATTTATGTTTAGTAGACTCTAAAAACCAAATGATCTAAGGTCACCTTTTGAGTTTATACTTCAAAAGTTAAGCACTTTAATGCCAGTTAGTACTTTATATTCCATTTGGATTTTCAGAGAAGACAAACATACATGGTTTCCACTGAATTAACATGGTTGCTAAATACACATGTACACATCTGTTATTAGACAATCAAATTTGATAAATCATTGTAAAACTATTTTAATTAATTATCTTCTCTACATCTTTTTTTAAAACACCAATTACTTTTGATTGGCCGAGTTTAATTAATGATGAATCAAATGCAAATAGTGGGACAATGTTTTTTTCTAACTTTTGTGCCAGTTTGTCAGCCACTGAGCATCATGAAGGTCCACGGTGGAAGGGGATTTGTAGAGGGAAACCTCTACTAGTTCCAACACTTCAGGCAACTAACTATATTTTGCCCATAGACATCAAACCTGATAAAGACAAGTTTCAATTTCTTACCGTGCATAGTTTGGATTCAAGTTCATCTTTGGCTATCTTACTTGTATGAGTGCAGGATTTCATCAGTTTCCCTCCCATCATCTTGCTTCTGCAGCTCAATACTCCCACAGATGCAAATTTGGCTGTACTGCACAGTCAGCTGGTGCAAAGATTGCTATGAAACAGATATAGTGGTCCAAAAGCCCACTCTGTAACAGAGCTCTTTTGACCCCTGTTGCTATATTACAAATGTTTCTGTTCAAGCAGCATTAGAAAGAATGACGATGTGGTCTTCATTTTCACAAGAAGTCTGAGACCTATACTGAGGTAACTCTCCCTAAGGAAGGCAAAACTGCTAGAGTCACCTTCAGTGTGAATGTGAAAATAAAAAAGAATTTGAAACAGAAAGTTTACTTAGCAGTAACTGTTATTACTTGGGGTTTGTGGTCTGTTAAAAACTTCCACTACTCACCCTCTTTCCTCTCTATATATTAATTTTTCTGGTTTCTTGTGGAAAGGGACTGAAAAGCATGGAGTGCACTTTGCCATTTAACAGTCATGCAAAGATGACAGGGGTGTAAGTATAGGTCACAGACAAGAAAAAGTCTCCAGCTTCTGCACTTTGGACATGAACATCTAAAACTGTAATGTATGGCAGCGAACAATGCACCTATTAGTAAATAGAATAATGTTCACTAATATTGTCAAATGCTCTAAACTTAACTGTTCATTAAAACGTGTAAAGATAAATTGAAGGATATTTCACTAAAACTAAAAAGAGGGCTTACAATCAGCTAAACTAGATTGGTATGTGACTTGTAGGCTGTCAATGGAGTTTTCAAGGGACATCTGTATAATTGAAGGCCCAGAACTATGACAGCTCTGTGTCCCTTGTGGCATCAGTTGATTCTATGGAACAATGGCCCAAGTGTTGTGCTGTACGGTGACTCTCAGGGAGAGGTGTAAGATCAGAAAATATCACATGAAACCCCTGTGTTTAAAACTGGATTTTACAAAGAGAATATACAACAGTAAGTAGTTTTGGAAAATTACTCACTTTCTTTCTTCCAGCAGAGCAATTTCTTTCTTGACCTCATGGTACTCTTCTGCTATTTTGCAGTGCTGTTTGTACACTTGCATAGATTCTTTAGAGTCATGACAAGGAGGCAGTGGCTTTAAGAACAGAAGAAGAAAATAGTGCTTTTGAATGAATTTTTTTGAAAAAATACGCACTTTGAAAGATCCAATATTTATCTTAATTCCTGTGAGAATACTTAGAGAAATTTCCCCTCACCCCACAACTGCAGGATACAGACAAATATTCCTAGTGATTGCTTTTCATGGCGGGGAAAAAACACTTCTCCACATAAAAATATGCATAAATCTTCAAACCTTGTAAGGATTTTCAGAACTCCCCTTGTCAACTTTGCAAAGTATCCCAAAAGATTGTTCAAAGAAAGATTTTTCCCTTTTTCAGCTACAGTGATACAAGATTGCTAAACTTGATGCATTGATCAGACTCATGAAAAAAACATATATGTGTTTTCACTGCAGAAACTGCAGCACTGAGTGGAAGGGTAATTTGAGTGCAAACAAGCTCTTATTCTCCAATTCTGCAAGATGGCAAGAAAAGACCCAGAAAGCTATTGACTAAACACTTTTTTTTCACAGATGCAGTGTTTATTCCAGTTTATTACTAAATGGGACAGGACCGTGAACTGGGACACTGGGGCTGTTTCTGCTGGACTCAATGGGAGTTACACTGCCGACTCCAGTGCAGCCAAGATTTCATGATGGGTTCTATCCCAGTAATGCCTCAAGCTTCACTAGTTTGCTCAAGAGCATACTGAGTTTCTCTGCATCTTTAATTCCTGTAGAAGAAGGGGATATATTTAGTTAGCAGAAATGTCATGAGAGTTAAATCAGTTATATTTGTGAAGTGTTTTAAATTTCCATGAGAAGTGCAGGTGAGATTGAGTGCAGAAGGATGCATCAACTAAAAAAAAAACCAACCAAAAAAACCTGAAAATCAGACAGATAAAAAAAGATGCATCAAAGGCAAAAGCTCCACACCTCCTAACCTAAATACCAACATTATTGAAGCAAGATTTTAATTCTTCTTTTTTCAATGCACACTGGAGGTAATAAATACAGCAAAGAAACCCACTCTGTCCTGGGACTTCTCACGTGATTTTCATCCAAGATCTTAAAAATATGGTTTGGTTAAATGTCAGTGATTTTTGTTCCTTAAAAAGGAACCTAATTCAGGCTTCAGGCTTGACTGTCACATTTGGGCTACAACACTTTCAGGAAGTGTATTATTTTTAAGTTATTAGCTGTGAATCAATTGACTGTACATGAACTCCAAATAGCATGCTTGAGCCACCTGTCTGAAGCAAAAGGAAGCACTTAAAATAGTTCCTTTACTGTCCAGTTAAATAACATCCAATTGCCTTTCGCAATATAAGTAGATTACTTTTTATTTCTTCTTGTCCTTCTTTGACTCTTCTCTGTAATGTAATATTCCTTCAATGACATTGTGAGGGAAAGCACAATTCTTCAGACTTTGCATATTTATGATCTTGCAAGCATTTGTTTACCTAAACTGGAAATTTAAACTTTGCTAAACATATTCAGAGACAAAGATTAAAACTATTTTTATCCAGGAGGCAGAGTAAGTTGTCTTCAGATGTACCCCGATGCACAGATGTAACTAATGCATGGACCTCGCAAGTACTTGCAGATAGCATGTGGTTCCTCACCAAAAACTATAACACAAACACTCATTTTTCATGTCTGAAATGTGAAGTTGCTGTGGTAGAATTGTTTCACAGCATGTTGTTTCATTATCTCTGAGTTTGGAGAATTTGAGAACCCAGAAAAAGGGCAGTCCATTACTTGATGCATCTGGTCCTTAGGAAAGGGCTTTTAATTGCATTTCGATGTGGATGAGCAATAGCACCATCCACATAGGCACCCAAATAATAAGCATAAATTTAACAAGACAGAATATAGAAGTCTCAGTGCGCTAATCCAAGAATGCAAGGGTGAGCCAAAGTAGCATCTCTGGTATCTACCACAGATCAGCAAACAACGAATGCGTCACAATAAAACAATTTTGAACAGAAACCCTGGGGAGAGTCCCCAGATGGTGATACTTCAAAAGAAAAAAAAAAATCTTGTTTTTGCTTCCAACTTAGTTTCCACAAATCTAGCTGGTTTGAACCAGTTTAAAAATTCAAGCAGCATTCAATTTCTATATTCCAGCTTCCCACTCAAATGATATATATAGAGAGCTAAAAATTATCTAGTCATGCTGAGACTTAATGTCTAATTCCCACTTAGACCAGTTGCTGGCTTTCAAACCCCTTCCTATCATTATTCCCTCTTCAGTGTCATTTTTTCATACATTGATATTTTATCACTCAAACTGACAACAAAAGATATGATCAGTTTACTAACATAACTATTCTATGATCCTATGATTCCTTTTATAAAATTCTCTGCATCAAGAACTTTATTTGAGTGTATTTTTACTTAAAAATGTAAATTTGATTATGTTTCTGTATGACTGGGAAATTTGGTTTGCTATTTTTCAATTTTGAAATTTCTAAGAAAAGCTTTGAAGATAGTACCTACAGTTTGAGTAATTTCTGGCCAGCAGAACATGAAACGGGCTTATACGTTCATTATTTAGCACACACCTCCACTGCAATTGCAAAAAAAAATGGAGAGATAGAAGTCTGGTCACTTCTTTGCTGCTCACCCGAAAATTCAAGCCAACACAAAAGCACAGATAAATCATTTTGCCCATGCCTAATAGCCTACTTTTTTGACATAAACAAAATTGCAAAGAATTAGTGATACATTTGTTCCCACTCATGGAAGCATTTTCAGAAGACGGCATGATTCTATGATTCTATAAGACGCCACAGCAAACTCCTGAAGAACAAATTCAGAAACAGAGGCAAAACTTGCTTGTTGGTTTTCTTTATTTTTCACTTGTGGGAGGGGTCACTCCAACAGGCCAGCAGACATTTAGAGAATTGGAATATTTCCACAGAAAAGAAAACCGTAACAGAGTAGTAACAATTACTGGACTAACCTATATCATCTAAATGGGAATGGGAGAAACCTTCAAAACCAGCAAGTCCAGTCCCCTGTTCTCAGAAGCATATCTTGCCATTCACACACTTGCCCAGTTCTGTCTTAGAAAAACTGAAGTCCCCTGCCCAGCTGTAAGACTGGCCCACAGCCTCATCAAGGATTAGAAGCATTTTTGTCATTTCCAGTTTGGGTTTCCTGTAATAGGTTTCTATAGTACCAGCACTGTATTTCATTTGAATTTTTTTATTGTGCCAACACTGTATTTCAATCAAACGGTGGTTCTTTGTCCTACCTGTTTTACCCCTGAGATGTACTTACAGAGAACTCTCATATACTTTCTAAGACCTGTATCTTGGCAAATTTGCATTCCTCTAAGCATCCTAGATGAAATTTCTATTTTCCTTAGCTTATCCAAACAGTCTTTCTCTGCTCCCCATTCATAGAATCACAGAATTATAGAATCATCTAGGTTGGCAAAGATATTTAAGGTTATCGATTCCAACCATGACTGACAAGTCCATCACTAAACCACGTCACCAATGATTTCATCTACGTGGTTTTTAAACATTCCAGGGACGATGATTCCACCACTTCCCTGGGCAGCCTGTTCCAACGCCTGATCACTCTTTCTGTGAAGAAATTTTTCCTAATATCCAATCTAAACCTCTCTTGTGCAGCTTGAGCCTGTTTCCTATTGTCTTATCATTTGTTACTTGGGAGAAGAGACCGAAACCTGCTTCACTACAACCTCCTTTCAGGTAGATGTACAGAGAAATAAGGTCCTCTAAGCCTTCTCTTCCTCAGACTAAACAATCCCAGTTTCCTCAGCTGTTCCTCATCACACTTGTGCTCCAGACGCTCCACCAGCCCAGTTGACCTTCCCTGGATCCGCTTCAGCAACTTCCGTTCTACCTGGAATGACTTTTTTGAATGCCTGTGGCCAGGCCATGGGAAGTGTTGCAGATGCTACCCTGACGGCAGACCTGTGGCAGAGAACTGGAATTCCCAGCAGAAAGCATTTTTCACCTATGAAGTCCGTAATTTTTTAAGTTTTTTTTTTTTGAGTTCACGAGTTTATCCAGGTGACTAATTACAAAATTCCTTAATAAAGTTCAATTTGCAGTACATATTTTCTTCACTCAGGAGCCAACAGCCTTGCTTGAATTTCTCCTTAGGACAGCCAAGTTTGTTACTTCATGCAGTATCTTGCCCATCCATAAATTAATATATATAAAAGCATACCTGCTGCATAAGCAAAAAACACCCCTGCCAAAGAAAGTTATATTTAATGGTAACAGTTGCTACTTCTAATCCTGCTTATTTCAGGCTTCACTGTCATCCACCCTCATTTTCCTGTGCTGGCAAAATATGCACACACAGTATCTCTGATTTTGTTCACCAAGTTAGTAAAAAAGCTACAGCTTTCAGTCACAGTGTCGTTCTATCCTACTATCCCCAATTTTCAACAAGGTCTGATTTTTCCTTGTATTTTGTTGAATAACTCACTAAGACATTGACAAACATTCTACAGAATCCAGCAAGTAGACACTAAGAGATCCTGTTATAGGCTATTCATAACTGCACATATCAGTGTACATCTTTACAAGACATATGTGCAGTTTATTTTGATTTTTGTTTGGAATCAAGGTATGAAAGAGATGGGAAGGTGATATGCAGAAGCAGTTCCTGAGGAAATAGAAGGAGCCTGAGCAGTTCTGCCTGTTTCTTAAGAAAGGGTGAAGGAGCTGTTCTAATTAAATTTTTGTTGGGGGATACAAAAGGAGAGTTTTCACCAATTTTTTTGCTTCACCACTCCCACGACAAAGAGTGTTTTGTCATGCCATATGAATATCAGCATTACATGTCCACAGAAGTTGTCCAGTCGATAGTGTCACCCAAGTGTTTAAAAACTCTGATATAGTTTATTTTTTTAATTCACTTTCATCTGTTTGCATTTACATTTTCGTTGTACTGTGGGGAAAGAAAAAAATCAAAACTTTCTTCTGAAAAGGTGAGGGTGTAAGGAAAAAGTTGCATCATGCAGTTTTTACAGCTGAGCGTGTGGACTCATTTCAAAGACCGTCTTCAGCACTGGTCTCTCTTTTGGTAAGTTTGGTGATTTTCAGTTAGGCTAGTCTGGAAAACCAGAAAGTTCAGTGCCAATATTTTGCATGTGGCCTATGTTCATTACACGGCCTCATATGCTCTTCCATGATGAAAAAACCCACATTATTCCAAGCCAATGTTATAGCTGTATATTGCAGCTACTTTTTGTTGTGCAACAGGATTTCTTCAATTAGTTTTAGGTATCTAGTCCAGGATATATCTAGTTTAGTCTAGTTTTACCGCGTAAAAAAGTTACCGTGTAAAGTAAGCAGTTCTCTTTCCTCCAAACAATGAAAGTCAACTGGAGAAGCTAAGAGTTTTGTTCTACTTTTTTGAGAGATTTTCCATTCTTTTCTAACCTTAGTGTGATGCTTTTACTTTGTAAACATTCATGTCTTACATAATCTAATTTAAGATCACAGTTATCACAGCAGCATTACAGGAGACTTATCAAGTTCATAGGAAATCAAATCTAATTATAGAGCACCACAGTACTCTGGGAATTCTCTTGTAATTTAATACACGTTTAAAAAATACAGTATACTCTTTAAAAACAGAATATACTTTCAAACTTTCTAAAATAATTTGTATGCATCTAGCAAGAATCCTAGCATTCAGTAGAAGCAACAATTCCATTATTAAAGTTTCAGAGTAAACAAAGGTTCTGCTAAATGCTTGTATCACACACAACAAATTGTCCCTTTCATGATTTTTTCCTTGCTTCTTTTGCGTAGATATTTCCCACTAAAGCATTAGAAACTACCCCTTGACTTAACAAACTGGTATTACAAACAGTTGGAGCCTTTTCTCTATTGCAGCAATTTTACAGCCACCTAACCCCATTGACCTCAACAGATTCGTAATACAAAATATGACATAAAGGCCTCTCTCAATCTCATGATTTCATGAGAAGAGATGATAAAGAATTACAGACCACCCTGTGCATCCATATACGACTTGTGTTCTTCCCTCTTCAGGATCAAACTCCCAGCTGTAATAAAGACTTTGGTGGAGATGAACTGAGCGAGTCACAGGAAATGCTGGAACAGGACGGCACACAGGGCATAGTAATACGGGTGTTTAACACTAGGTACCTTCCTCTATATTCAGTGACATAAACAACGAGGCCTTAGATGCTGATGTAGGTGTCTAAATATAGCAGATAACCCGTAGTAGAGTGCCTGTCACAAGGGCCACCACTGACTATGCAGCTAATCAAGGAAGCGCCTTCCAATGCCCAGTCCAACTTTTGCACAAGGCAAAGGTTAAGGTTTCCCAATAACAAACTGACAAATGCAGCTAGCCTACCCTCCCTGCACTACCCACCACACTGCTCAAACAAGGATGGGGAGAAGTGACACTGAAGCCCAAATATGCAAGTGTTTTACTCTCTTTCAAAGTATTTCTTGTCAGTGGGAAGAGAATAATTTCCAGTACTGCAAACAAAAGGAATTGAAAGCAAGAAGTTTATTCATGAGTGTTGCTTCACTGGTAGCATATAATGAACAACTTCATGGAGTTTTTTTAATAATAAAGCTGCAAAAGAGACCATGCTTTTCCCTCATATAGCTTAAACTGTCTGGTTGACCACACATTAATTTTTGGTTTAAGTAAAAAAAAAAAATGGAACAAAACAAAACAAAAAAAACCAAATCAACCAACCAAACAAACAAACCCAAGAAACAAACCAAAAGCAAATTTTTGGAGTTAGAGGATTGATATTACTTTCTTACAAATTGCTTAATGGAATTTCTTCCTCTCAGAGTACTAGAAAAACATAACATTCAAAAAGGGAGAAGACAACATTTTGGTCTGAATCTAGCTAGTAGATCAGGCCACTAGACTGATCATTTTTATGCTTCAGCAAGCTGCAACTTTCAACCAGGACTGTCCTCTAGGAAGGGCTCTTATAAAGAATTAGCTATTTGTAGTTAGCCTCCTAGAAATACCTTTTCTCTGGCCAGTCCTACCTCTGCCTCTATAAAGTTGGCACGGGTGCTTGGACAGCAGGGTTTACTACCCTGTCAGGGGGAGGCTTCACTGAACTTTGCCCTGCCATCGGATACCAGTGCCCAGGAGTAGGTATGGTAGGATCGTGGTAGGAAAAGTGGGAACACTAGGAAATTCTGCTCAAACAGCCAAGTTGTCTGCCAGGGCCTAACATAGGAGGACAAGGGCTTGAAGCCTAAAACAGAGGTGCAAATTGCTTGGTACTCAGGCTGTGGTCTGCTGCCTGCATGCATAAAATTCTAAGGCTCTGATTTTCCAAGTCACTCAGTGAATGCACATAGCTTTCAAGCTACTTTCAAAACCCAATCTGAAGGTAGGCCTTTTAGTTTGCTTGGTTTGTTGTAAATCAGGTTTCAAAAATTTCTTTTGTATGTTTGAAACCTGGAATTTAATGTTTTTTGCTTTTTATGTCTATTATTGTAGAGTTACCTACAAACTTATAGTTTGTTACTTTAAATAAAATACACATGCTTTTGACTACATTTATGGTACAGTGATGAAAATCTTGTGACTCTAGATGTCATATTTCTATTATGAAAATATGTACCATCATTCTTACAAATTCAAGCATTTCAGGCTGCTATGCTCATTTTGATGGCACTTCATGTAAGACATAGGTAGAATGACAAGAGAAGCCCATGTTCTAGTTTGCTTCTGTAATACAAGAGCTGTTTCAAAGCTGGTGTGGTTACGTTAACATAAATTGCAACCATATGCTATATTGGGGTGACGCACTAGGCAAATCATAATTTTGTTTACAGTTATTGCTTGTCCAAAATTTTAAAACAGTATAAACATAATGTAATTACATGAAACCATTACAAATTTAAGCTGTGATACAGATTGACAAAACTTAGAAAATTCAAGTTTTCATTGCTAAAGCTAAATGCACTGTTATCTCTGCACCAGCTCTGAAGCCTGTGTTGACTTAACTGTCTCTGGTTGAACATAAAGGCATCTACACTTAAATAAATAACTTAAATATGCACATAAGCTTGAAAAGCTGAGAAATGCAGCTCTACCACTAATTTTATACTTTCAAGTGGCTGAATCAGCCAGCTAGTTGTCTTAAGTTATCCTTTCAACTACCTCAGTATTAGCAACAAAGGTTTCAGAAGGATAATATAAAGAACATTATCTGATTCAAAGCCTTTGACTGTTTGTTTGAATTATGACATCATATTGATATCATGAGAATAAAGGAAGGCTCTCTTGGAAAAATGTCAGGTCCTTAACAGACAAGAGAGTGTACTTTGTGGAACTGCCCTAGTGCATACTTAAAAAACTGTGACAGAATGGCTATTATTTATTCAGCAGACCTGAATGCTTCCAGAGGAGCAATTCCAGTCTATCATGAAATTGCACATTTAGAGTACATTATGTGTTGCAGAAATGGGTCGTAAAAGTCCTAACGAAAAAAAATCACCACTTGGCCTGTAAAGTATCTACATCTAATACTAGTCATCTTGTTTTTATATGCCAATAGCAGTAATGAAATCATACTTTGCTCTGTTAGAGCACTCTTCACCCACCGATCTCAATGGTCTTTAACAAAAAAGCTAAAAAGTATTAACTTCATTTCAGAGATGAGGAGAGGCCGGAAGCAGCTCCTCTAGGATCACACAATGTGTCACTGACAGAGTTGGAAACAGAATGCAGGTTCTTTCAATTCAGCGCTTCAGCCACAAAACAATATTGCTTTTCTCAAATTTAATTCTTCTGAGGGAAAAAGAGTATCAATCATCTTTGCTGCATTGAAAGATCAGTGGAATTAAAAGGCCAACATACGACCTTGTTCCTTTCAGGACAGATCTTAGGTTGCTATTTATTCCTTTAATCTTTCCTAGTTACATCCAAGGAGCTTGCCCCTATTCTCTGTATTAGAGGGACAGAGCAAGAAGACTCTATGTCAGCCTCCATTTCTTCCTCAAGTCATCCTTTTGATGACAGCAACAGGAGAGAAGTCAGTCCTTTAAATCAGCAGCCTTCCAGTGTTGTCTCACGAGTTGATGAGGACAGGAAGGATGACACTATTGGACAACACGGTCTGCTAATGCCTTTCTCAATTTACACTCAGGAAACAACTGTGTTCATATTGAAATATTAGAGGAAGTCTAAATGCTCCTGGGAAACAGATGATCTGAAGTAGTTTACAAAAGCCAACAAGCACTCCAGAACCGCCACAGAGGAAAGGGAAATAATCCCTGGATACAGAACTGGCTCTGTGCCTAGTGAACCATGGAGTTGCCATCAACTGCCATCTGATTGTCCTATATACCCTGGCTCCATTGTCCTGCACTGACAAATTGGACTGTTCACAAAGAAATTCACCACTTTTATTCCATGCTGTCTGCAGACACTTGCTAGGGCAACCATTAGGGTTGCAGGCTATGCAGCATGAACTAAAGTAACTTTGAGAAGACTCTTACCGATCCTGATGACTGGCATTAGTCACCCAAGATTAGAGATTAGATGGCACTACAAAATGCACCTTTGCAACTCTCTTGGAATGCTTCACGGAAAGCTAATCATACCAGTCTTAGCACAGTCTGTAGGCATGAGAATATAATACCTGCTTCATTCCTTCTCCCACCAAAACCACAAGAACTCTCCTCACTGCATTACAGCAGTACCTGCTGTTTTGCACAGGAATTGTACAAAAAATTAAAAGGCAGGTGAGATTGTTAAAATAGTCATCTCCCTACAATTAAATTAAAAATGTCATATACATTTTTCTGCAGATCTTGAAAATACAGTGTTTTTTTCTGTGGAAATATACAGTCTTATTAGATATTAACAGGTCAGAGAAGCACCACTTTCACTCTACTGTAGCAACCAGAGGTTTTTTATCATAACAAATATAGTGAATGTGAAATAGAACTGTAGTGAAAAGGTTTACCTGCAGCTGCTGATCTAGTTCTGGAAATGTCAGAGGGAAGTTTTCAGAGGAAGCATCATCTAAAAGGTAAATGTGATGTTAAAAGTCAATGTCTGCTGAAAAGGGCATTTCAAATGATCTTTTTAATGCTGTTCTACATTGCATGTATTCATAATAACACTGTGATCCTGCAAACACCTCATCATCACCTTAATAGGCTCCTTGAAAGTACTAATGGGTTGGCAATAACTAAATGTTTATGTGATGGAAAGACAAAAGCCTACTTTGTATTGCCATCATTAAAAAATTAAACAAAGCCAGTTAACACAGTAGAACATGTGATAGGAAAAATGAATCTAAACAGTCTTTCTTCCTGAGCTTTCTATCACACTGCAAAGTAAAGAATCTTCTAGGGACAGCATCCATATAACCAAAGTGTTCATTACTTGGATGAAGGGAAGGATATCTTCCCCACTACAGTACAATGACTTACCAGGGCTAACCCAACAATAAACCAAAACTTTTCTCTTACCACAGAAAAGCAACCACAAGAACACACAAACCAGCCTGGGAACCCTGGAACTAGAAGACTGTTACCTGCACAGATGTGATCAGAATGGGGAAGGCACCACAAACTTCCCCATACTACAAAGGAATGTCTTTAACCTGTAGATAACAATCCTTATGACCTAGATTTAGTTGATTCATGACAACAGGCCAGACTGTGGTTTTATTTATTTCTTTATTTTTAGTACAGGCTTCCAGCAAAGGTGGGACATACTGTGCCAGTTACATCAGTGTTGTGAAGTGGACACCCGCCCACTAGTAGCTGGACTGAGATCAGAAATATGAATCATACTCGGTGGCGTCACAGCTAGCCACTGCAATATTTCTTTCTCAGTGTCTTTCACACTATCAGTTTTGCACTGGATTGGGATGACTGTTTATGCATCTTACTACAGGTTACGGGAGGTCAAGAGAAGGTTACTATTAGCAACCTTACTACAGTTATTTGTAATGTGTCAGAATTAAATAAGGATGGCTCGCATAGGAGAAAATCGCTAACATAGGTCAGATCCTGCAACCTGCTCTGCGCTAGCAGGCTTATACACAACAACAAAACCCCAATGAGATTAAGATTACCATGTACCAAAGCAGGATTCTGCATATTCTTAAAGAATACAGACTAGGATTTAAATTATTTCTCAAATACTTGTTTTCTGTTTTTCCTACCCTCAGTGGTCATACAGCAAAGCAGGTTAGGGACAAAAAGTAAAATAATTCACCATACCCTATGAAGAATAAACAGGGGGGATGCCCAGAGAAGAAAACAATCCTACAGAGATACAGAAGGAAGAAGCAAAAGCTCTTGAATTTCCCCATGAAACAAAGTGAAATTCGCTATTTTCACGGGCTAGAGGTTTTGCTAGTATTATCAAGAAGTCATACCCACTTCCACACACTTCATTTTTTACGCCATGTCGCAAATATGTTCATTCTGGAAAATACTTTGATTGTTTTAAATGTATAGAATTGTAACAGACTGATATGTAAGTGTTTACCTTTAATTTGCTGTTGCTTTCTTGTACAAAATTTAAAAATAGACTAATATTCTAAAAGAAGAAAGATGAATCATATGGCAAGGCTAAAAGGAAGGATGGAATAGGGCTCAGTCTGACTAGGGGTACAGCTGCTCTACAAATATTTGGCTGAATAGCTGTTAAATATTCTGACAGAGATATTGGACCAGAGTTGTGGACAGCAGCTAAGCTGCTATTTGTTTTGACAATTCCAGAAGTACAACCTTTGGTACAGTCTCTTTAAGGAAGGACCTCAAAAATTTTTAACATAAGAAAAACAAAGCAAAAACAACTCCAAGAATTGTAATTAAATATCAGCCAAAACCTACTTTTTCACTGCACTGAATATTAACAAGAAATCAATATCAATACAGTGTCAGAATATTCGAAAATATACTGAATTTTCTTTAGAAGAGAAACCAGTAAAAGAAATGTTTGGAAATACTTCTAAAAGCAAGGGATAGAAACAGAAATTACTATAGAGGAAATCCTTTCAATAAACAGATGTTCCCTTCTTATTTTTTTGAACTCAAGTGACTGAGTCAATGGTACTAAAAATAGAACATATTGGTATCCTAACCATTATGACATACCATAGTACATTTTATAATGGGCCTGCCCTAGCATCCATTGAACAGCTGCTAGAGTTTTTTTTAGTTATGCTAGTTTAAGACTTGTTTAAATCATCGTCTGATGTGCAGAACATCATCGAGAAAAGTCGAGGACTTCAGTGGTTTGAAATTTTTCAGAGTTCAAAATTATCTTAGGCTACTCTGAAATTTTCAGCTGAAATATTTAGTTTACAGAAATGAACAGAAATTCCCACAACAAACTGCAATCTTGCTTTCCATAAAAGAAAAACTTTCAGTGAAAATAAATTACTGCATCAGGTCAGTTTGGATTTCACTGTAGTCAAAGTAACAAAAACAACAATAACAGCAAAAATCACTTGGTAAAACAGAAACATATTTATATAATACACAAGCAGAAAGAAAATTACAGCTGTCATTCACCCCCTAAAATTTTGCTGAGGGTATTTTCAGAAAGTCAAGAGGAAAGATACAAAGTCTTGCATTTTCCTCCAAAACTATTGCCCTTACAAGCTTGAACACTGGGTGTTATGCAGGAGATTGGACGAAATCACATTGGCTTCCAGTCTTAAAAAACTATGACTCTGAAAAATCAGAAACACCGAAAATGTCTGAAATATCAAAGAAGATATTCTAAAGATCAAAACACTCATAATTATCTCTTCATCTGTCTATATTCGCTCTTTTCTATTCTACATCTCCGTAGACAACAGAGTTTAGAAATAGCTCTTTTTCTCCTTCCTCAATTTATTAGCAGTATTTAATGAGTTGATTGTTATAAGGAATCACTGACATAATCAAAGACTCCCTTTATAATAAAGTTAGTGGCTTTTCTGTTCCACAAAACCCTGAAAATAACTAGGCTGATTCTTCACCTGATACAAAACGCGTCACGCTCCTGTGGTCACTATTTTACTGCTCCCTTCCCTGTTACTCATAAAAAAAAGGATTCAAGCTAATTGTTGAAAACACATTTTGTTTAAAAATAAAAATATAAAAAATTCAGAGACTACAGTTTGCTGCAACTGAAAATGAATCAAGATTCTGGTCAAGAAAAAAAAGAAAGGAGGAAGAACATACACGTGAATGTTATGGCCATCTGAGCAAAGTTAAGAGCACTAACCTATGATGTGAAAAAGATCAGAGACATCATTACGACCACCTAAGTCAAAGTTATCTGTTGCATAATTTCTAACTGAGTAGCACTTCCTGATGTCCTGTAGATCCTGAAACTAATTTTGAAATATAAAAGTATACTAAAGGTAAAGTACCTTTACCCCAATTACAAGATGAACTCTGCATATACAGTTTTTTAAACAATGGCCTGGTTCATGTGTATGGGATAGGTTTGGGTTTTATGTTTGTTTCATCAGGTTCATTCATCTATTTTGCTTGTTCCTGAAGTCTGTCATTATAACAGAGAGCATCTGAGGGAGGGTCTCCGGGGAAATTACTTCCTCCTTTTGCTTTACATCAGCTGGACAAAGTACCTTCTATGTCAGAGCAGCTCTCTGACCAATCCTACATCAAAACTAACACCACAACAAAATAACAAGCTCCCCTAAGCATGCCACCCAGTCAACTCTCCTTTATGCTTAAATGGTGGATTGGGCAGCTTTGTGTGATGAGCAGCAATGTTAAGCTGCTCAATTTTCACTGTCATAGAATCATAGAATTATTTAGGTCGAAGAAGACCTTTAAGAACATCAAGTCCAACCATTAACCCAGCACTATCAAGTCCGCCACTAAACCATGTCTCTAAGCTCTCCATCCACAAGTCTCTTAAACAGCTCCGGGAATGGTGACTCAACCACTTCCCTGGGCAGCCTGTTCCAATGCTTGACAACCTTTTTGGTGAGCACATTTTTCCTAATATCCAATTTAAACCTGCCCTGGCACAGCTTGAGGTCATTTACTCTTGACCTACCACTTGTTACTTTGGAGAAGAGACTGACACCACCCTCTACAACCTCCTTTCAGGTAGCTGTAGAGAGTGATAAGGTCTTCCGGAGCCTCCTCCCTGAAAATGAATGTTACCCACCTTTGCAACCAATACTAGCCCATTTCATTTCCTACCACAACATCTTAACAAGACTCTTCTGCCCATCCAAGTGACTCCTTTTTGTCTCTTTTCATTGCCTCCTCTCCATCTGGGGATAGAGCTGTGTGAGTCACTGAGTGTGCTCTTTGAGGAGCAATGTACTGCCCAGGTTAAGTTCTTGTCTCTCTGCTGATAGTATCTATTAATACAAAAGAGAAGTGGGTTTCTAATGTGTATTACAGAGATCCACACAGGCCATCTGATTTAGAGGATTGTACTGTATTAATACTGATTGTCTTCATTGAAAAAGCTTACTACTTCTCAGTGATGTCTTGATGCGTTCAGTCCCCTTGTATATGCTAAAGTACATTTGAGAATGAATCATACTTTCTGTAAAGCTTCGCTTATTCAATCATGTTCTGGCCTCTGGAGATTCCAGTAGGCCAGACCTCCACCACATAAATGAATGAGCAAAATCCCTCACGCTTTGCTGACTGACACAATGTCTGGTACAATTAAGTTTAACATCCCAGTCTTTCTATATGGCTGCTCTATTTAGCTGAGCTGTGGGTTACAGGCAATAGTTAATGAATACTTCAAGAACAACATCTGATTTACTTGCAGTATGAACCTGCGAATTACATTTTCTCAAGGATCTTCACAAAGACAGAAATAGAACATAAAAATTTAAATGTGTTGAAAGCATATTAAGGTTGCTAAATCAAGCACTCAAAATTTAGGAAATGCCAATGACAGCTCTGCTTCCTTGAGTAACTGAGTTATGATCCAGTCTTTAATTATACAATCAGGTACTATTTTTTTCTCCTATATGCGTGGGTAAGTGTATTCAGATCTCTTCCTCTAAATTAAAGAATTAAATTAGTAACATAAGTAGGCTGTTATCCTGTAAGTGGATCAGCTATTACACGGGGAAAGTGCCCAAACTCAACTGCAAGTAATGCAAATCACAGTGGAACAACACTAGCAAACTGTCTACTGGGGTCCATTCTTGGCCTTAGGAGGACAGTGAGGTCCAGAAGCTCCAGCCTGGTTACTGACAGACAAGCATAGACTCATTGAATTCGTCCTGGAAGGCTGTGTGGCTAAGTGACTGCGACTTGGCACTGCTGAGTGAAGCTCCCAGGCTTCTATTCACAGCCCTGCCTGACATGACCTTATACAACCTCACAGTTACCTCACTCGTAAAATAGTGAGGAATGGTCACTGCCTGACCCAGGAATAGGCTATGAAGGCTTGCTCAGTAATAAGAATTGTGGACCTTCCCAAAATAGAAATGGCCCATAACAGAAGAGATAAGAGCAAAACCCTCCTACTACATATACCTCCACCTAATTCTAAAGCATCCTCTGATGAATGGGCAGCCACTACTCCTTTGAGGGTATCTCACTGAAGTTCCTGTCTAATTTCCCAAAGATCAAGCCACTTACTTGTAGGTTGGGTGTAGTTTTAGGAAACTAGCTTTTCACATTTTATTCACAAATTTTAGCAATCCCCACTGGTTTTCAGACAGCATCTTATCTACTGGAAAGCCTCTGTTGCCATTACAACCAAAATGAGGATGGAAGAGGGATTTGAAGGTTGCTATTGAAGAAGCAACTACTGCAAAAAAATCTTGCATGATAACTTTAAAAGCAAAAAATTCTTCATGGTCACTAGGATAACAAAAGCATAAAGAGGAGTAAAATAAGTCATTTGCTATGCTTGCAAAATATCACATTGTTCCACTGTCTGCAGTTTCATTAGAAGATGTATGCTTTGCCTTTGTTATCAGTGATTTTTCTGGAGAGTGCTATCCGAGGTAGATTAATTTCAAACAAAAAATATTACTAATAACATCAAATCGAGCAACTTATCACCACATGTCACTACCATAGAACTGTTCATCTAGAGTCAAGTTTTTATTCTAGGAGGGAAAGTGAAGAGATGTTTACCTATAAACCTTCCTTTAGAACTATTACATGAAACAAATCCACTTCTCTAAAATTAATGAAGTTCCTGTTACAATCATTGTATCTTAATATGGTCATTAAATAAGTCAGTGATATAAATTAGGTTACATTGAATTTGTTTCATTAAATTGATTTTGATAAACAGCAATGAATTTTCTATTTGGGAACACATTCAAATTTCAGAACACCAAGTTCAGTTTAACTTGCATTAGTTTTCCACTGATATAAGGTAGGCTGAAATAATAGTATTCAAATTCATTAAATTAGAATGGTACCTTAAGTTAAGCTGGTGCAATACAGTGTGCAGACACACCCTGAGAATCCTATGTTTCATGCCAGTTTAGTGAATGTGAGTCAAAGAGCCAAACATAGATATCTATATATACATGAATAAGAGATACGCAATAAAACTGTCTTCTTATTAGCACCCTCTCATGGGCTGCTCCTGAGACTTTTAAGGAACTGGTTAGCCTAATTCCACATTAAAAACACTGCTCAAAGTTAGTCAGGATTTCAGTCATCAGGTGTTGAGTGGTAAATAATATAACACAAATTATTTCTTGTACACTCAGGGTAAGCCAGCTCCAGTCTTGTAGGTCAGTTAACACAAACTAATCTCTTCTCATAAGTCGAAAGCAGTTTCTCCTTTAGCTGCTCCTCACACCCAGTGCTTGGTTACAATCCTAGCCAGTGAGATAATCACCACCAAGAAGAAACATTCCATTTCCACTTTTTATATCCAGTTATGCTGCCAGTTCCTCCTCGTAAGCAGTTGTACAGCCCCCGGAAGGAGAATGCAAGCCTTTCTTGGTGAATCTGTTACTGTGCCTTTCAAGTGAGGTAGAATTTAAGGAAAAGATTAAGTCAGATAGATTGGCTCACCAGTTAGCCCTGGTGAAGAGCATTTTGTACACATCCAAGCAGCATGCAAGCCCTAACTGATGATTTACCATCATGCTTGCAGCAGGTAACTCCTGATTGAACTGAAAACAAATATCCTTGTCAAGGAGAAAAAAAAAAAGATTAAATATAAAAAAATCAGGAGAAAAAAACAAGAAGAACAACAACAAAAAAAATAAAGAGCCAAATATAGAATACCTAAAGGTCTATCTGTAAAATGTTTTGTAGCTCATCTTGAAAAATAAAATGTTAAATACTTATATATACTCTCTTGATTCAATGAAGGTTTGCTGGAAAATTTCAAAGCTGGTAAAAGTTTTTTTCCTTTGCCTTCTTTAGATATATCAAATGTAGTAACAGAGTTCAGGCTTACTACTAAGAGCAAGAGCAGAATTTTCGTAACATAGTAAAACAGTATGCTGGTTTAGACCTCCTGATAGAACCCAAGCGGATGTGATGCAGAGCAGCTGGCCCTCACTTTACTTGTAGCTGTTTAGTTTCAGCAGTAGCCAGAGAGATTCTGGATTGCATACTGTATATGCAATCCATAACACTTGTATATACACAATAAAGGACTCAAAATTATGGAAAAGTTTAACCAAACTGTAGCAGAAAAATATTACCTTTATGTAGTTGAGTTTATTTCTCTAAATGCTTAAAGAAAGGCTGTAATTATTAGCAGGATAGAAAAGTAAAAAATAAAATATGATGCAATGTTAAGGAAGCTAGGCTTCCTGCCTTTCATGTTGTCTTCTTCCAAGCTATTCACAACCTTGTCATTTCCTACTGCCGTCTCTTGTCACAAACCACCCTGCCCTCTTTGATTTTCCCATGGTCTCAGCTTTCCCTGACTTGTTTTCAGTATCTCACATAAGCATTCTTTTTCCATAATTTGTAAGAGCACTCCCCCTTCTTTTACATCTATCTTCAAGACCTATTTTTGCCCCAGTTACTGTGAGAAATTTGCCATGTTACTATGCCTTGAGAGACAAGAATGATTCCTTATTAATTTCTATGATAAAATGTAATTACAAAAGTATTTTAATCTACAAAAATGGGCACATAGCCACATGTACTCCTGAGCTGAAACTGATATGCAGTAATATGTGAAGATATTTGGTTTTAGATTGTATTGCTTAGGGAATAAGGTTCTGTTTCAGGCTTCTACCTGCAAATTAATATTACATAACAACTAGCTGGGAAAGATAATGCATATTATAAAATACTTTTAAAATGAGAGAACTGTATTCAGACTAAGACTATTTACACAAAGCTCAGGAAGCAGCCTTACATATTATCCTGCAATGCATACCCTCCCATAAAGCACTCATCAGCAGTAAGTTGCAGTTGGGGTTATCAAAGATCCTTGTATTTCATGCCATAAACACATCCCAACCCTGGGTCCATGCACTCACCTTTAGCAACAGCAGACCCAGCTTTTTTTGGGATGCTTCACAGCTTCCAATTTACTTTAATGCATTCTAACTTTTACTGTTTGGCAACAGCATCTCTAGACTTTAATAATATTTAAGGTGAAAACTAACAATATCCATCTATTCCAGAGATGAAAGGATCCATGTATGTGCAGGGTATGTTTGGAGAAATGAATACGCAATCAGCACTAGTTGACAGGATAAGCATCAATGAAATTTCTGATGCTTTCTCAGGGCACATGCCATGTGGGGCATCTGTTTCCTGAAACCTTTCATCAAGCTGGGCACATGCGGCACTTTCCAACCTCCCTGCTGAAGGGAAAGTCTCTTCCTGCTCTTAGCATCATCCTCAGTACAATATGTCCTTTTTCTTTTCTTGTTTTAAAATTCCCTAAAATCAGTCATACCGGATATGCAGGTAAATTGAATAGTTAATTACACTCCAAATTATATTACTCAAACTGCTGAAAGAAAACTAAGATTTAAACCATCAGGCTCGTGGTTTTAGTCCAACGAAATTGTTAACGGAAATATTAAAAGTTATCAGACAGGAAAACTGATCACATGCTACCACTTAGGAAAAAAATCCACCCATAACACTGGACTTCATTTGATATTGTAAACACTGGTAAGAACACGTAAAATTTTAAAGCAATCATTTCACTGTGGTTTACTCCATAAATAAATCTGTACCTGGGGATTCGTTCAGACTGAAGGCAATTCGTACTGGTTTATCAGCAGGTACCCTGGCAGTGGTGATCATGTGGGCACTTGAGTCAATGCTCTTCCTTGTTTGTTCCAGCTGTAATAATACAAACAATATACTTATTACAGAGCATGTTACACCATTCAACAAATGAGGTTTAATGCTTTTCATGCATTCATAGCTATCTTTCTCATTTTAGCTAAGCAATGTTTAGAATCAAAGTCAAGGGAGTGCCATTTCTCTTTTCCATTAAAAAAGGATTTAAGTGAAATTCAGTGCTGAGACTGCCTTTCTTTTGCTATTTACAGATTAGAAAGAATGATGGCAAAGGAAGCTTCCCCTCTCCTCACCTGCTTGCTCCCCGCCATTGCCCCTTCAGCAAGCCTTGACTCGTGGCAATGCTGCCTGGTTCTGAAGGTGAAGAAGGAAGAAGGGGTGGGGAGTTGAGAGTAACATGACCCCAAGCCTGCCATGTGATTGGAAACGTGCACACCACTCCACATGGTGTCAATGAGCAGACACCCATCCTCCTACCTTCCACCCATACTCCCCCAGTCAAACTGTGCCTGATAGTCACACACTTAATGGTGAGAAAGTTACTGGGTCTCCAAACCTTGGTGGTGATTCTTCAGTGGAACTCTGTGCAGGTGTAGGGGTCTGTCTGCATGGGTTTGACTCCTGGATCGGGACCTTATTCAGTCCTCGGTCTTTCTTCTGAGACCACCAATCCCAAAAAGTAGCTTTACTGAGATGAAACCCTGTCCATTAAGAAAACTGCTAGTTCATTTCAAGCAGGGCACTAAAGAATTGTTGAGCAACAGAAGAATTAGCCACTACTGATCTGTAAAGGTATAATTAAAGCATCTCTGAACACTCAAACGTTGTACTCAGAGCTCTACTGTGTATATTTAACCTTTTGACTGGTTTTGGTTAAATTCTATTAAATAGCTATACACAAACTTAATCTCCTTGTATATCTAGCACAAAGCTGCTAAAATTCACAGGGATCAATCTTCTGATTAGCTCCATGTGTGGAGAACATGAAGTCAGTGGGACATCATGCATGAAAAAGAGCTGCCCATAAAGAAACTATTTTAGGACTGAAGACTATGCTATCCAGAGTGCATTGCATCCATACCAACTGTGGACAGTTATGAGAGTCACTTTCAAATTAAGATAAAAACTCCTCAGTCAATTAGAAACCAATTTCTTCAGGAAAATACAATTAATTTACTAAAAGTTGTACCACATGTCAGTAGACAACTCAACATTTAGCTAGTGAAAGCAAAAGCTAGTTTCCTAAGCCAATAGTCTTGCAGTTTTTCAGTAAAGAAGCTATTGTATTGCAGAAAACTCTGAACAACTCATTCTAATTTACACTTATTTATTTGGCAGTCTCATAAAGCCAATAGAACAGAACAATATTTCAGGGTCATAATCTTCCTTGGTGATGCACAAGTGAATCAAACACTTCCCTGGCATCACTGCCTTGCAATCAGTGGAGGAGTATCAAATTTGCATTTGGCACATTAATTTCAGTGGGTTTTTTTTGTTTCCTCTGTCTGCCTTAATATTTAGCTAGCAGAGTGATATGGTTACCCTGTAGCAATGCTACACAATAAATTGTTATTTGAAGAACATAATCCTTTCTTAAAATAACAGCAAATAATCTAAAATAATTACTTTACTTGGAGCTGAGAGTGTCTCCTCCTACTAATACATGAAGGATATCAGGTATTGTTCTTTATTCCCCATTTCTAATAATCAAGACACAAAAATTGAATTGGTATCTATTGGGCAGAGACAAAGAAAAGTCAACTAAACTGAAACAGTGTATGCTTTTGGACTCAGGAAAAGATCCTTCAGTCAACTGAAATATTCCCTTTAGAAATGCATTGCATTACCTAATAATTTTTACCTTCTGAGCATTATTGATCTCTTTTTTCCCCCAGACCTTCACTTTATAAGAAACATCTGAAACATCTCATTGTTCTTCAAAAGCAACAGAACTACTAATCAAAAATTCTTTATTATATTTCCCTTCCATACCCCCCAATACCAAGGAAAAAAAAAAAAAAAAGAAAGAAAATAAAAGATTTAAAGTGATAAGCACATCCTTGAAACAAGGCTGTTCATCATTCTGTGTTGTTGGTACACAGTCCCCTGACATCTGCTTACTATCTCAAGTGGTATTCCACATAAGATTACACTTAATATTTCACGTCATAGGCTGAGAAATGAAAATGATGCATTCTGCTTAGGTTTTAAATTTGCCATAAAATTATTGCTAGGAGCAAATCTGTTTTTTTATCCCAGTCGCATACTCTGTGTTCTGTGATGTCTTTAAACTACCTCTTTTAACCATCTAATATATGAGGGCAAAAATCAATACCCCTTGGGTAAACAAGGGTGAATTCTATCATAGAGCAAAAAAGTGTTTTCAATTTATTCCAGTCCAGAAAAAAGAAATCTCATCTTTATATGCAGCAGTTATCCTCATATCCATTATATACTGCATTTATCCCTTCACTCCTTTTTGCGCAGAGTTCTCAAGCTCTTCGTCATAAAAAGCAGTCACAGAGAACAGAGAGGGATGGAAGCAGCCTGGGTGCAGACAAAGTGATACAGGAAACACACAGACCAACTGCCCTCAATTCCCCACCTGCTTTCTCCATGTATGAAGAACAGTATCTCTGTAGACAGAGATGAGGGTGAGTGGGCAACCTGGAATTTAGTGAGATTTAATGAGCCGCTCTCTTCTTCACAACAATTGCCTATAGAACTGACTGCTGCTTCTCCGTGAAAAACCTGCGGCAGAACTCAGATTAAGTGCTGTTACAGCTCTATCAATTTAGTTCAGTTTTCACACCTGTTGCCTTACCTCACTTAGCGGAGTGTCTGCACTTGTATAATCCAGGGCCAGCCACTGCCTTGGCTTGTTGTTGCCTTTATGGAGTAAAGCTTCAATAAAAGAAAAGGCTGCACCTGCTGCATAGCAACAAACTGACAAGGTCTGAGAAGCTGAGACAGCTGTCAGGGCAACATGCTGCTACCTGCACTTCCCATAGGCTTTGCTGTCCCAAAAGATCACTCTTTTCTGCTTTTCTCCACAATTCCACTTTTCCTTCCTCTCCTTGCCAGTGACGAGGGATTATGATGCTGTCATGCTTCAGGGAGGAAAAAATCCTTCTGTCACAGGCATTATTAAGCAGCAAACTGTGGCGAGCCCAAGATTTTTAATTCATTAGTCCTGGCAAACCTAAAATACAAACAGACTTGCTTCATAGGACAGGAATGTTTTCAGCATGACCCAATCAGTGTCTGTGTCTATTCCAGCAAACTGGCAAAGATAGCATGACTCCAGTCAGCAAAAATGTCTGCAGCTCCAATCAGCTTGGGCTGACACTGCCAACTTGGACAGGCTACAAGTGAACTATCAAATGATAGCAGCAACTATCAAAACTAACAACAAGGGATGGGCTTGGCCTGTTAGGCTGGGTTCATGTTGGCTTTGGTCAAGCCAGGCTTGTCTAATAGCAATGATAGCCCTGCACTTCTAAGGAGGCAACGGGCAAATTTCAGAATGCGTACACTGTGAAAGCAGATGTATTTATAGATGCACTGGTGATGGCAGTGATAGCTGAAGCTGACTAGATCAGACATTTAACTGAACTCAGAGGATTTCCTACTGTGATTTCAGATAGCTTTTGTGAATTTTTTAAACCACAGGCAAGCAATTAGTAGACAAATCTTGAAGTATCACAAGAGAGGTTAATTTCTTCAGCTTAAACTTTTATTTTCTGTAGCTGTGTCACACGCATGTACTGCCTACATAACTTCTTTGATTGACTTTTAGCACAGTCACTCAAACAAATGGAGAAAACTGGAGAGTTACAGAATGATTATACAGAATATCTTTATTGTTGTGTGCTTGAAAAGGGGTTCTCTTCTTTTTCTATTTCAAAATGTGGTTTTAAGGTGTATTTTATTTTTTAAAATTCCAAATAGAGGTTTATCTAACCCATATCTCCTGTACAGGCACATTGCTAGATTCTCTTGGCTCAGCAAAGATACAGAGGTTGAAGGACAAATAGAGACATGAAGGTCTGAAGTCAAGTTTTCATCCTTCCTCACCCTTTCACCTTCTGGCCCTAGCCCAGGATTGATCTAATCAGTGCAAATCTCAAGAAACCAGCAGTTGCTCTTGTGGCCTCAAAAGACCTTTTCATACGTTGAAATGACTAAACTGCAAAGATATTCTACCCACAGTGCCTTTCCTCCAGCAGTGACCTGGGCAGCTACACCACTAGTTAGGTATCTGGTGAGGCCATCTTTCTAACTGCAGTGTAATTTCAGAACAGACTACGGGCTCTCACCCAAAGAGTTAGTGAAAACCGGGACTGCACTCTGAGTACACTGACCATTTTCTCTTCTCTTGATGTGTTTCTGAGAAGATTGAGGGTTCCTCCCTGTATGTCTCCTTTGGAATGAGAGGAAAGAGAGATTTGTCTCGGATCACAACCATTATGGCAAATAATGTTCTACAGCTCAATAGCATCACCAGTAATGCTCAGTAACATCAGCAGTTGATACTGATCTCCAGCTCCAGGTCCAATTACTGCAGAAGTATTTGTCTGAAGATACAGAAAATCCTGGCTCCAGTAAAGTCACTACAAATATTCTGCTTCAGTTTCCATGGAGCCAGGGTGTCACTGAGATCATAGGACCCTCTTCTTCTTTGTATGGGCAGATGGTATTTGGGTGGCATGAGTGCCTTCATTACATGCCATTACAGTAAAGCCTAAAAAAGGCTCTTTACAGAAAATCTTAAGACATGCAAGATCTTCAATAGCCATGACAGCAAGGGTCTTGGACAGAAATTATGTTTGAATAGCCCAGGGGTGTGTTTTCCAGATGGCTCTGACACTCGACATTTCAGTTGACACTTCAGTTGTACTCAGTTTAAATAATATGTGCATTTGGAAATTGAATTCAAACCATTTTATATTTTGTACCCATTGCACACATATTTTTAAAATATATTTCTAGTTAAATCTATATTATTATATACATTTTACAAAAGAAAATGGAATCACCTTTGCTTAATATACACACTCCTAAGGGGTATGCTGTGAATCACGCTAAAATACCAAAACTGCACAAATCTAAAGGCCCCTGATTTGCATTTAAATATCAGTTCTGTGCTTTACACAATGATTAGTCACCTGAAACTACTACTTTATGGAAGATAACGTATTTTTAGAATGTGAGAATATTACAACGTTCTGTATACAGAACATGAAGTTTGAAACATCAGGTTGAATGATTTTACTGAAACCATATTATCATCTATTTATTATTTGGTGTATGGTGCTAAAACTCCCAACAATATGGATTTAAACAGCACATTTTAAAAGGTTCTCTAAATTACAGCAATTAACTAGGGAGGATCTCAATTTTAAGCAGTGGTAAAATTGACATCCAGGATGCTTCACTTTGGAGACTTGCTCAAGTTAATAGTCAAAGGCAATTTAAGTTTGGGTAGAGATAAATCACACTGCTTTTATTCACCAAGTAGGTGACTAAGATCTGTGTATCTAAGTAAATTACTCTCCCATTTACTGCAACACAAAAAGTACTTCTTTATAACAGGCTGCACATGCATCTTACAGTCACCTCTCTAATTACAGAATGCGGGTTTTTTTGTGCAGGAGTACAGCCTGCCTTGTTCGCTTTTCCAGCATACTCTTAATCATCAAATGCCTGGTACTCAAGCAAAATTCTTCCGGCTCTGTACCACATTACAAAACTGGTGATATGCTAGAAGAGAAATCATTTTTTATTTGTCCAAAATACCTTAAAGGAACATGCACTAAATTAGTAACAGTGCGACTTACTGATATTCAGTAGTAGAAACATGAAAATTTGTAACAATTTTTAGGATGAAGTATCAGTTATTCTACAGATGCAAAAAAAAGCCAATATCTGCTGTCTAATAAAACACCTGTTGCCTTCCCTTTTTTAGCTGTGCTACTTTCAATTTATCTCAGTTTCCTAGTATAAGTAGTATTTTAGTAGCATATGACTTCATTCATGCTAAAATGGTGTTTCACAGATTGCTAGACACTATTTAAAAATGCACTTTAAATATTCTATCATAATGAAGATGTTCCAAGAAGAAATTAAAAAAATAAATTAAAATGTTTTTCATAAAATGAGACATAGAGCAAAAACTTCATTTTATAGATTCTTCTGAGTACAAACAGAATCCCATGTTTGATGATTTCTGATGAACTTATCTCTGCACCAAATTTTGTTAAAAATCACCCAGTGGGAGGGATTTGGTCCCTTTTTCTGACATCAGGGCTGATCAGGGTGAAGCTGTTCCATGCTGTAGAGAATTGATTTTGAAAGCATAAGCCTTGGTGAGTCACATCCTTCAACTCCACATTACCTGTAGCATTTCCAATACCACTTGGACTACATAGCTCAGAATTTGCCAAATATTAAAATCTAGATGGTATATTCCATTTGTCTGCTATGGTAATTGAATAAGTGCCCTCACATCAGGCACAAAACTAGAATTTCTTTGTTGATGTGGTCTCTTCCTGCAGTCCATAGGGATGATCATTTCAAGTCTGCATGGAACTGGGTAGGGAAGTGGTTTTTACTAAAGCAGCAGTTATCCTAGGTGAGATCCAAACATCCAATATGAAGTAATAAAATCACAATTTTCCCATCCAGAAATACATAAACAAAGAAGAATACTTCTTTCTTGTCTTTCAGATAATGGAAAGGTATAGATCTTATAGGGTAGATCTTGTTGCATCTCGCTCAAAATCTGACCTTCCAAGTCCTGACAACCAGAGCAGACAAAAGAGCTCTTCGTTACTCTTCTTAAATACTTCCTCCAGTCTCCTTGCCTGTGAAGTATTTTAACAGGTAAAATGTACTTTCCCCGAAGCTCCATAATCATAAATGGCCAAACCCTATCAGACTAAGTACAGTCATTAAACCCAGCATGAAACATACACTAAGCATTGACTTTAAAAATAGGATAAGAAACTTTATAATTAATGGCAAATTGATTTGCAATATCTGAATTCACTTATATAGGCTCATACTAATCTAATGAAGGAGAATCTAATACACAGAAATACGAATACAAATATAATGCAGAGAAATTAAAAAATCAGCTCAATCAAGATAATGTGGATTTACAGGAGTTGACTCAACAATTTTTACATCTGCTTTAGGACCACCTAGATATAACTACATGTTCAATCACTTGAAAACCTGACTGGAGAAAACCAACATCACTTCCACAGCAAACTCTAGACAGAAATTGTGGAAGCTAACTCTGCTGAGAGAAAGAAGCCTTTGAGATATGATGGTGCCAATGATCCTTGCATGCCTTTTGAAAAGATGAAAGCTGAAGTTAGAAACATTACTGGAAAAGCCAAACTGTTGTCAGAAATCAACAGGTGCAAACTTACATGCTTCACTCACATCAGCACAGAGATGGAAATAACCTTTAGAAACTTATTACAGGAAGAATGATGGTGGGTCATATCAACAGGGAATACTGAAGGTCAATACAGATAGACAGTGTACAGCAATTCACTGGGAGATCAGCAGCCTGACGTTCAAAGCTAGCACTGGCTAACTAGAAACACCATCACTTTCTTGCAAGTACTTAAATACAAATGCTTCAATTTTGCTTACCAATTGTGCCACTAAAACACATCCAACTGCTCTAGAATAGAAAGAGAATTCTCCCATAAAAGCAATCATTTTATTTCAACTAGACTTGCCATTCCTTAAGAGAATGCCTAGCTTACCTTAAGAACGTACCCTCAGATAGGTACCTAAAAGATATTATATTACAGCCTCACTTGATGACTGAGAACATCATGTTCTCATGGATACATGCACAAGACTTTCAAGTCAACACACACTTTCATGAAGCTTTGATGCTCTAAGGAAGAAATCAGTATCCAGAAGAATGTGGTGAAATGCTCAAAAGCAGCTGGTATTCTGCTCATATTTGAAACCTCACTGCTGATTCAGCACCAAAACTGCCTTAGTTAATAGTGCAAGCTGCAAAGAGAAGACATTTAGAAACAATTAATGCCAGAGCGTTAATTAGTAAAAAATTTTCATTAGTAAATGCAGCCTATAATAGTCCAGGAAGTTCTCACACTTCCTCTAGATGTTTATCTTCTCTCCCTTCCTAAGGAGAAAATGTATGATTGATATTATAACTAGCAAGAGCAGAGCAGACAGTTCTGCAGTGCAGTAGATGTATCAGGCACATGACTATCACACAATGACAGGATGTGTGTACATGAATTTATCTTACTTTGTAGAACGGACTGTATTAAAAAGGAAATCATTATGGTTACAAAGTCAAAAACTGCTGTTATGACTGGCCTCCCTATTTACAGATGGTTTGGATCCCTTGTGCATCTCTGATACAGTCTTTAATGATTGGTGCTCAAGCCACTTTCCCCCATAAGATTAAATTCAACTAAATTGCTTGTTCTAATGAAAGAAACCCATTTTTATAAACCCAAACATTTTATCTTTTTATAAAGGCACATAAGGAAAAAAAAAATACTTTGCTCTGGCAGACAAATTGTACAAGACAATTCTGAAGGGACAGCTCCTTCCCAGAAAACATGACTACCTATTTTCTATTGGTTCACTGATGAGATGAAGTAGGGTAAGGAAAATAAACAGCTTATTTTTCAGAGGGGGAAAAGAGCACTTGAACTTCATTCTTCCGAAATGACTACCCATCATCCTGAGGTCAACTGCAAGTGAAGGACCAAGCATTACCATTTTGACATTAATTCCACAATCTTCCTCTTATCACAGGACTTTAATAAGGAAGAAGCAGATATTCTTGTGATCTAATGCTCAGGACTAAGCCAGTGATATTAATACTCCAGAATATTCCCATATCAAGTCACCCACACTGTACTGTTTAATGCAATACTGCCAGGAAAGACTTGACATTACCTAATTAGAATTAGTCAAGATGACATACTGCTTCTAGAAATGACACAATATTGATATTTCTCACAAGAAAGAAATACAAATAGGCTCTGCCATCAGTTTTGCATTAAAAAAAATTGCAACAACAACAACAACTTAACAAAATGCTCACCTTTTTTGTATGATTATGAGTACTCCGAAGGGGAGAATTACAATGGTTTTAACACTTAAACTGAACTATGTCTGCTACAGGATTTTTTACAGATTGTTAGTAATGACTCTCAATAATATTGGCTACCTTTGAAAACCTGTAATTCCAAACAATAGAGAATAGGCACTAATCTGTTACCCACCTACTTAACAACTGCTTCGCATTATGAAAAGCAGCAGCCGTTTGGCGGGACCTGCTCTTCAATGCTGCCCCTTAGAGGACACATTCGAGAAATTCAGCCATCTCGTGTCAAAGAGCTTTTCAAGAAGACAACACAAAAAGAGCTGGATCAGGACAGTATAATGTTGCACCATTCTAAAATCATTAACTATCCCTCATACCACGTTCCTGCAAGCCCATAATGACATGACGGTTTTGATTTTATGATTTTCTTCATGTGGTCATCACAGTACAAACAAAATGAAATTTCCAAACTAAATCTGTACCAAATATTTTTAAATTTGTTTTCCTTTCTATTTTTTTTTTTTTTAGCTGTCTTCATTAGTCTCATCAGAAAAGAGCATTTTCTTCTGTAGTTCTCCTGCATGTGTCAGCAGTGACAGAAATTAAAAAGGAAATTACTGGTTAGATTGTATCAGAGGAATGGAGGCATGAAGGCACAATGAAGTACTCCAGTGAGTGAGAGTTCAACATTCAGGGACTTTGAAGGCCTGGAAAGCAGGTAACAAGCTGCTGATGAGAGAAAAGCGAGTTACTGATGAGAGAAAAGCGAGTTACACTTGTGTTTTCAAAATCATACACTGCTGAATGACTGCTTTGGGTTTCTTGTCTTTCCCAAAGATATCTTTCTGAACCCCACTCCATTGTATTTTTCTGAGTTTATGAATAAAGCAAGTCTAATTAACAAATGTCTGCTTTAATTAATAAAGCAAACTAAGTTCAACTGAAGCAAACCCATATCAGTATGATTTGGAATCTGTACACTGCTTTCCACCACTCCTTTCTGCTTAACATGGTGTCTTCTCAGCCAACCTATCCAAAGCCTTTGTAAGTAATGAAACAAGACAATATATCCCAGAGTTTCTGCAAGTGTTGGGAACATAGACAACTCTCTCCTAAAACTGCAACCTGCTGATGTTGAAAGTAAAAGAGTGGAGGTATGGCTTGCCATTCAAAGCACTGGTTTAATGTCTTCTGCAGGCTCTTCCCAGCTGGCTGATGACAAAGACATCTGTTAGTGGATCAAAATAATGGATGCGATGCTGTAGTAAATGTTTTGAACCATTTTCATACAAGGCAATGAGTAACAGACAATCTGCTGTGAATCTCACAGTTGCCTTACTGATGTCCATATTTTACTCAAGAGAACCTGGACCATGAAGATGCATAACTGTATAACAAGGAAAACTACTGATACTTCAAAGTTCCATACTGATATCAAAATTCCAACACCACATCCCTGACTATTCTATGATTCTATACTACAACAATGGTATATTAATAATTAGCTATTTTGTTGTTTATTAGAAAATGTTCTCTTCTTATTCTTCATATGTAAACTGCGTTGCAGTGCTTAAATGATACCTTGATAAATGTCCATATTTCATATAATCATAGAATAGCTAGGGTTGGAAAGGACCTTAAGATCATCTAGTTCCAACCCCCCTGCCATGGGCAGGGATACCTCACACAAAACCATGCCACCCAAGGCTCTGTCCAACCTGGCCTTGAACACCACCAGTAATGGATCATTCACAACTTCCCTGGGCAACCCATTCCAGTGCCTCACCACCCTTAATAATTATTCATATATATGTTACTTTATTTTTCTCTATTATGGAACTAAAATAGTAAGGGTATAGTCTTCAACTTATTGGGTTTTTCAGGCAGCAGGTGATGCTCAGACATGAGATATTGCTCAGATACTGCTCAGACATGAGATCACGCTTTGAGGATTTAGCATGTAATATTGGGAACAAGTCCTGTGCAAGAGCCCCAACTGTTGGCATGAACCCATTCCGTGGCCTTTAGCCCTTACTACACCATGGCTTGATTCCCTTATTTATACAACGTGGTATAGTATCTCCTGCTCTAAAGAAATGCACAGCATTGATTTATTAACATATCTTTAAACACTTCAGGAATCATGTAGAAAAGATTACACATTACTGTGTGAGCTATGATTCATAGTTACAGCTGAGAAGGTTATACAATGCAGAAATGAGGGTTGCAAGTCTTTTGAATTCTTTTGATTCACAGCCAAGCATAGATACAGGCTAACTTCTGAGCTTCTGATAGATAAATGGGGCTGACAAAGCCAAGAAATAATGGGGAGTTTCCCACGTCATACTGGTGGTTCACAGTCTATGCTGGCAGGAACAAGCAGAGTCCTCTGCAGACCCTGGGCCCGATTCAGAGACAGGTGGGCCAGGAGAATCCCAGTGACATGAGTTGGGGAGAATTCATGGATTTCTCAACAAGTATATTCAGATGACACTGCATTAAGAACCCTAAAATGAATCATAGAATCATAGAATAGTTAGGGTTGGAAAGGAACCGAAGATCATCTAGTTCCAACCCCCTGCCATGGGCAGGGACACCTCCCACTAAACCATGCCACCCAAGGCTATGAATCCCCAAAAAAGAATGGGGATGATAAGAGAAACAAGATTTGTAGTTAATTGAACAAGATCTTCAACATTATATGGGTAGAAAAAAAAAAAAGTATTAACAACTGGAAAAAACCCTGTCTTTCTCCTGAAGCTCTAGCACTATTTTAGACCATCCTTAGAACAGATTTGGCATCCAAGTCAAGGCATAACACAGTGAAGAAAGAAGACCACAGGTCTCAGCAGCCCAGATGCCAAACAATGTAAGTTGTGGTCTTGATCTCAGAATTCTATCTTTTATCTACAGGGGTTTTTTTCTGCATGTCTGCAGAGATGGAAGAAATGCAAATGACGTGCGGTAGTAGCTTGTTTCCAGGAGTCTGCAGACAGTTGGTATTCATCTTACTCTTCGTGACTTCACTTAGACGCTATTTCTGCAGAAGTCCTCATCTATTCAATGTTGAGGCAACCACACTTTTCCACTATTTCCTATCTTTTCTACATTACAGCCTAAAATTCCTATTTCCATCAAGTCTCAGTTTGATGTTCTCCAAGTTCCCACATACACATAGGTACTGACAAATTCTTCCTACCCCAACTACAACACCTGAACTCTCAATGGCAGTTGGATCCTTTGCATTTCACTGGAAAAAAAAAAAAATCTATGTGACCACTTTGAAAAATTAAGAGAAATGTTTCTCAAGCCCTTACCTGATTATGGATTTGACCTCCTCATGCAAAACAGAACTCGCCTGACTATGGATTTAACCTCCTCATGCAAAACAGAACTCACCATCTAGAAGACATTAATTTTGCCCAATTATGCTTTCTTTTTTATGACATCAAAACCAAAAAGACTTCAACACTTTTGCTTTCTCTCATGAAGTAGAGAATCTTCAATTTTATTTTCCTGTGAAGTGTCACAACATGATTTTATACCTTGATTGTACTTGCAATACAAAATCAATACAAACAGCATCAGTTCCTTTCTGTTCTATTATCCTTTCCAATCTTTTCTGTTTAGCAGAACCTCCGAATTGCTGCCACTCGTGCAGGTAGAATCAAACATACTGGATACTTAACTCAGCTGGGGACTGTCATCATTATTTAGTTAACATTTTCAAACAATTTAGTGATTCCATGAAAAGGCAATGCTGCTTTAAAATCCCCAGAAGTGCTTTCCAGTGACTCAAGCTGTTTTAGCTACAGCAGAAATCACATACAACTGAGGTAAGAATACACAAATGGCAAAGTAATCTTTCTTTCCTGTCTAGCTTGCAATCTTCGGCACCAGCAAGTGAGATAAGCCCAGGATGAGGGTCTCATTTAACCCAGGAGCTGTGGACCAATGACCTAAGAAATACTTAGTTGATTAGAAGTGCTCCAGTTGATTAGCGTGCTCCTTCTCATCATGTCATGAGATAAACACAATCTGGGAAAAGCTGATGTAACTGCTGCTGCTGTTACGGGAGAATTAACCCTGAATGTTCAGCCCTACAGACTGCCTCAGGTATAAGCACAATTCTCTGCAAACTAGGTATGGCCCTCCGGCTTCCCTCAAGGTGCCACTCACATTTTTTATTGGCCAGATGTCAGCGTTGTTGGACAAACACAGTCAGATGTCACATCCACAACTTCAGCAGACATTTTTTTATCCTTGTTTTCCAAATGCTCAGGTTCCCACTGCTGGAAAACCAAACAGAAACCAACATTCTGCCCTTTTTATGAACTTCCCAAGATCTTCTTAAAACTTTACCATCCTAGAAGTTGACAAATACGTGCCTACAGATAAGCTGAGGATTTCCATGTGTACAGTAATAGATTTTGGCTGGTGAAAGGGCAGCCAACTGCCAATAGCCAACCCTCTGACCTTTGGATGGTCTTTTAGCATGGCAATATCTGTGCAAAATATAAATGGTGTAGACAAGTAGCTAAAAAAAGATCAAGGCCAAGTCAAAGTCGGGATTAAACAGCGAGTCCCAAATAACTTCTGATTATAACAGAAAGAGGTGTTTTAGTAATAGTTTAATATAAATATATTTGTATATAATATATATTCATAATCACAAATATACACATATATTTTAGCTTTATTAGTATTCTTGGTTTAAAAGATGTAGTTAACATAAGTTTCAATAAAAGCACTGTTACAACAGAGCAGTTCAAGTAGTACTTGAAAATGTGAATAATCCATAGCTGGTGGTGCTCAGGGCGGGGCTGGACAGAGCCTTGGGTGGCATGGTTTAGTGGGAGGTGTCCCTGCCCATGGCAGGGGGGTTGGAACTAGATGATCTTAGGGTCCTTTCCAACCCTAACTATTCTATGGCATACGGCAGCACCGCCACAGAGAGGCTGTCCTGTCTCACTTCCTCTCTCCTTGTGCCACTCCCAAGATTTTGCACAGCTATGTAGTCAGCAGGAAAGCTGAAAGCAGGCTAGGCTTCTTTTGGATTAGTCTTAATGCAGATCAGTTCCCTAATCTGGTTCATTGCATAGGTGCGCAAATGCTTGCCAACAGAAGATTTAAGAGAAGGGGAAGGAGAACGTAGATGTGAAACAGGCAGGCAGATATGGGACTGCCTTTGTGCTTAAGCCTCTTGCTTAAAATACTACACGTTTCTTTAGCATCCTGCATACTATTGCCTTGATTCTTTTGTTATTTGGCTTGACAAAAAACAGAGGAGGAGAATAATACCAACGCATACTAATAAGCTCAGAAACAGATTTTAATACAAATGGTACATGAATTTAAGCCCAGGTTGGCAATCCACCTAGGCAAGTGATAAGATCCTACAGGAAAAGAACCATGGACTTTTCCAAGACTGCAAAATTTCCAGGAAGTCATTTCATCATTTCACCATTCTACTTCATAGCTGGGAAAAACGGCACTCGTGTTAAATCCTGCAACAATGAGGTAAATATATCCAGATGATGGCATCGAGACTGTAAAATAGACAGTAAAAAATTACAAAACTTGTAAGTGTTGATGAATCACTAGAAATCTGCCTGAGGTCATGCAGATTGTTAGTCACTAGAGCTGAAACACATCCTACCATTGCTGCTGAGCAGTCTAACCACTTGAGCCATCTTTCCTCTCTGATTTAGGATTAAGTACCTCTCCTCTGATCTTTGTGTCCAACAACAGATTACAGAAGCTGCTTTAAAAAATATTTTCCAGTACCTAGGCTGTAGAACAGGACAGACAATTCCTCCTTTCCTAGCTGAACTGTGGTGCAGATAGATTGGAAAAGCGAAAAAAGAGATAAATGTGGTTATACCCCCTGTTCCAAACCCCAGCTCTATCTTTTGAAAAGGCCCACACTCCTTGGTAACGACAGGCAGAACTGAGTAGGTTCCCCTTCTACTTCAAGCGGCATCTGCCTCTGAGTTCTTCTAGCAAAACTGCATACAGATTTTCTGAAGTTCATTTACAGGGTGCTTTATTTAGTTGTGCTTTCTATCATCACTCTTTTTTTTACAATGTCATGATGTGTTACAGGTTAAAACTGACTGAATTTTAAGATTTACAGGATAGTACACCAAAATCAAGTACATCCTCTTGAGGCTGCTTAAGCAACACATATCAAGAGATTTGATTAACCTTGGAGGCAGTCTATCTGTGCTGCAGAGGTGCAGTAACTCAGCCTCTGTTGGTACACATTGCTCAGATACTGCGTGGCACAATTGCAGCAGTATTATTTCTAAGGCCTTGAAACGGTATGCTTGATTTTGTCTGGCACAGAAACAAAGTCAATAAAACTTCTCAAACACAAAGCAGCTCCATACAGAAGCAGCTCCACTGTCTCCTGGATGGACCTCAGCTATTTTATAGAGACGTCATGGTGAGCTTCCTAAGTACTCTTCGCTGTGTCCTGTAGCACACATACTACTTGGGATTACCCTTGACAATGAGGACTTGACTGTAGTCTTCCTATCATAGAATGGTTTGGGTTGGAAGAGACATTAAAGCTCATCTAGTTCTAACCCTCCTGCCATAGGCAGGGACACCTTCCACTAGACCAGTTTTGAGCAACCAGTAGGCTGTTGAAAGCCCTGTCCAACCTGGCCTTGAACACTGCCAGGGCATCCACAACTTCCCTGGGCAATCTGTTCCAGTGCCACACCACCCCCATAGTGAAGAATTTCTTCCCTATATGTAATCTGTAATCTAAATTGACCCTTCTTCAGTTTAAACCCATTCCTCCTTGTCCTGTCATTACCTGCCCTTGTAATAACTCCCTCTCCAGCTTTCTTGTAGGCCTCTTTAGGTACTGGAAGGTTGCTATAAGGTCTCCCCAGAGCCTTCTCTTCCCCAGACTGAACAAGCCAACTCTCTCAGTCTGTCTTCATAGTAGAGATGTTACAACCCTCTGAGCATCTTCATGGCCTACCCTGACCTCACTTGAGCAGGTCACTGTCCCTCTTATGCTGGGGGCCCCATTGCTGAAGGCACTACTGCAGGTGGGATCTAACGATAGCACAGAAGAGGGGGACAATCACACTCCTGACCACACTCCTTTTGGTGCAGACCAGGATATAGGTTGGCTTTCTGGGCTGCAAGCACATGTTGCCAGGTGATACTGAGCTTCTCATTGACCAATAACACCCTCGGGTCCTTCTCCTCGGGGCTGCTATTCAGACTACCAGTGCTATCAGCACACTTTGCTTCCATTTGAACTAGTCAGGTCTGTACCAAGCACAACACTCGACTGGGGTCTGCAAAGTTTTATGAGCAGTTTTTGCCACCAGTGGTAATGAAGACTATTAACTGTTTGTCGTGGTTTAAGCCCAGTCAGCCATGTAGTTTGCTCACTCACTCCCCCCTCTTTCTTGCCTGTGCTCTGGGAGGGATGTGAAGGAGAATCGAAAGAATGCAACTCCCACAGGTTGAGATAAGAACTGTTCAGTAACTAAGGTATAACACAAACCCACTACCACTACCACCAATAGTAATGACGACAAGGAAAGTACAAGGGAAGAGAATACAACCACTCACCACTCGATACCAAGCCCAACCCAGCCATGAACCCCAGCCCTTCCGGGTCCCTGCCCCCAGTTTATATACTGGGCATGATGTGCTGTGGTATGGAATACCTCTTTGGGCAGTTTGGGTCAGGTGTCCTGTCTCTGCTCTCTCTCAGCTTCCCCTCCTCCCTGGCAGAGCATGAGGCTCCGAAGTCCTTGGTCAGACCAAACATTTCAGCAGTAACTAACAACATCGGTATTATCAGTGCTGTTCCCAGGCCAAAAGTCAAGAACACAGCACTGCACCAGCTACTATGAACAAAAATAACTGCTACTGCTGAACCCAGGACATGTATCACTTAATAGGCTCGGAGAAACACCTGGGAAACATACTGCACTTGATAGTGAAAGAAAGAAGCCAACATCAGCCATAGTCACTGTATCACCTTACTAGATGGCTGATGATTCCTAAGAAATATCACCACTGCATAGCACCCCTAAGAAAAGGAGGCAATGAGTTGGTCATAAATCTGGCGATGCTCTTTACCTGTTTCAGAAAAACATGAACAGGGGTCTTTTCCTCTTAAACAAATTACATAAGTGTTACATAAATACAACACCACTGAGATGACCATTTACTTTCTTTGGTTACATTAACCTAAAGTAAAACGCACAGACACACAAGAAGCCAGAAATCCCTCAGGTTAGCGATCTCTAAATACTCCCCTTTCTATCAATCCCCATTAGAAACCCAGCAGCCTTCACCCGGCGGTCTGACGGGCTCAGCCAGCCCTGCGAGCAGAAAAACACACTAAGCTCCACAAGCACCGCAGAACACGCGCCATTGAGGAAAACCCCCGCTTCTTGCAGCGCAGATCCCGCGGGCGCAGACAAACCGCGGCCTGGGCGCCACCCACCGCCCGCTCCGGGCGTTGCCAAGCACTCAGCGCGGCCCCCCCCCTTCCCGGCCCGCCTTCCCCGGGCGCGGCGCGGTGCACAGGCCCCGGCCTTGCTTCCGAGCTCCCGGCTGCTCCGCCGCGCCTGCGCGCTTCCCGCTCTCGTCTCTCCCGTCGTTCTCAGCGCCTCGCGGTTCCAGGCCCGAGCGGAGAGGAGAGGAGATGGCGCTTCACGTCCCTAAGGCCCCGGGCTTCGCCCAGATGCTCAAGGAAGGGGCGAAGGTGGGAGCGGCACTGGGCAGGGGTTGTTCCCTCCGAGGGGGTGCGGGATGGGAGGAGGGGGCAGGGAATTTCAGCGTGGCGGCGCGGGGAAGGTTCTGGAAGGCCGGCGGGCCACGGTGCTCCATGCGTCCCGCGGGGTGGGGGCCTGGGAGCTTTGCGCTCCCCGACCCGCTCCCTCGCCAGCCTGGGACCTCTCGGCGGCCGTTGTGGAGCGGGGACCGGCCCCGGTTTCTGCCGGGCCGCGGCGGGAGGGCAGCGCCTGGGGCACGCGGCCTTCGAGAAGGCTCTGCTGGGGCCGCGGCTTCTTTCTCGTTCCGTGTGCCCGGAGGCGCTGCCGCTACTTCGCGCAGCCCCGGTCCGCTGCAGTGTCTCGCGAGCGGTGCGCCCTGAAGCTATGTTAGGAAGGCGCGTAAGGAGAGTTCGCAGAGGTGGTGATCAGTGGAAGTCAGCCGGGCCCTCTAGATTTGGCTGCTCAGAAGTGTCCCGATTGTTATGCACGTCCCTTGGCGCTCTTACTGTACCCATAAGAAAAGTACCTCTGCCAGCGCTGTAGAGAAACACACAATTTTCTGTATATTTCCTTTCCATAAACCTGTTCTCATTGTGTGTAATGCTAACATAATGTAGGTTTTGGTAGTAGTCAGAGGCGGTTCTTAATAAAGCAGAGGCATTTTTCGAGAAAGTGGGCAGGAGGCGAGCATGTCTGGTGTGTTTTTCTCTTAATTGCAGAGGAAAATAAAAGTTCTGGTTGCTGCTGCTTCATAGAAAGGAAAGCGAAGCTGGCAACTCAGAAACCTCTTTTTCTTTTCAGAATCTTTCTTGGAGACAAAGAATGGCATATATTGAGGGCAGGGAGAGAGCAAGGAAACAAAGTGGCCTAGATGCTCCAATGGAGATTCCAAGGCCAGAGTAGCAAGAGCTGCCTTTTACAAAAGAAGGAGGCAGCTGGCATTCTGAGATTTTTTTCTTTAGTATTTGGAGAGCAAATATTATTAGGGGGTACCTTTCTCTCCTCTGTTATGGCCCATACAGTATGCTTTACCTTGATCTTTCTTCAGGCCCTTTCTGTGGATCCCTCCTTTTCTTAAGGCTTCCAAACTGAAGCCAGGCTGATTGGCTTCTCAAACACAGATACCTTATAGATCATCATGAATTTTCATACAGTACATGTTTGAACCTAGAACTGAGTTGAATTATTTTTGTGGAATAGCTGTGAGCAAAGAAGCATGTGCAAAGCTGCATGCTTGCAGAACCCTTGGCCCTGTCCAATCTGGTATTGATTATTTTCTATTTCCCTTTGGCATGCCACTAACTTTTTTGGATGACTTAAGACATGCAAACTGTATTGAAAACTGAGTCACTCTACAGATTTTCTGTTCGGAGCTTACTATGTGTGCTGAACTGCCTAGTTGAAGAGTACACAGTAGTTCTCTTCTTATTGTCTTTGGGTAAGGTTTAGTTTCTCTTTTAAACTTTCAAGTGAAATGCAAAATCTAGGTTGAAACCATTGACTCAGTAAGTTATTACTGCTTTGATGAGAAATGACTAGTTAATTCCTTTCTTTGTTAGCCTAATTCTAAATAACTTTCTTTTTAGCATTATTCAGGACTAGAAGAAGCTGTCTATAGGAACATCCAGGCATGCAAAGAACTTGCGCAGACCACTCGTACAGCTTATGGACCAAATGGTAAATAAATCGTAAAATCAGTGTAGTGGTTTTGAGCAAATGTTGTGTTTGAAGAAGCACATTGGACTTGCTCTGGAATGCTAAGAAGTCTTTGTGCCTGTATAGCTCTGACTTTGTTTTGTTAGCTCTTGATTTATGCTATACAATATACCTGACTTTGCCAGTTTTTTGTATGAGTTTTTGTCCTTTTTGCTGTCTTGCTGCTATATGGAGGACCTGCAAAAATGAAAGGAAACACTAACTTGGTAGATAGTCATAATGAATATACCCATATTATGTCTGACCAGATACACCAAAGGAAAAGGTGTTCTGCAGAATTTGTTAATTAAACAGTGTACTAATATTCTTATGAAGAGGAAACTGCTTATTCAGAAATTGAGTTCTCATTGTAGCACACTCTCAAGGGTTATTTCACCAAAATATTTTAGTTTCTTGAGTTATAAGTAGGGTTAACATTTTATTGCATAAGATATACCTGAAGTTTATGGAGTAGTATCTGTGTACAAAATGCTGTTTTCCTGATGCATGCTTTTTTTTAATTTTTTTTCTTCCTTCCACAAGGAATGAACAAAATGGTTATCAATCATTTGGAGAAGCTCTTTGTTACAAATGATGCTGCTACTATCTTGAGAGAGCTGGATGTAAGTTTTCTCGCTTCAGAGGATGTCAGTTGTGACCTAGTGTTTCCACTCATGGGCTGCTGTGGTTCTGAATGTTTAATAAATACACGCCACCCTGACAGATGCTTTACATATGTCATTTTGTAAGTCATTGACATCTTTTACTGGATTTGAGTGAAGTCGGTGGGCTATATCCACAGCAAGGAACAGAACTCTTCTGTGAAGCAGCATTCAGTAGTTTCAGGAAAGGCTTAAAAATTGCCTACTTTTTGTCCCCTAAACCAGTGTAGATTTAGAGGAGTGCATGCCTGGACAATGCAGTGGTTGGAAAACTCTGCATGAAATTGCTGTTATGTTAATCTTCCAGTGTTGGTGGTTGCTGTACTCTCCTTTCTGCTTAGAATATGTTATTTGCATTTAAAGAAGTTGAGGATATAGCAGCATCCTCCTGTGGATACAGTAAAAGTGTGGGAAGACTGATCTGTCATAACTTTTACTGTCAAGTTAATCTTACTATCTCTTGCTATTAAGGTCCAGAGAGACCTTGACATACTTGTGAGGTGGGCTGATGCCAACCTGATGAAGTTTAACCATGACAAGTGCAAGGTCCTACACCT
>JANRGW010012367.1:0-44519 GCA_024733675.1 Psilopsiagon aymara | reverse complement strand
CCCCCCCCCCCCCCACACACACACTATTTTCTGTAATCTGCGTGTGGAGCTCACTTTCTATTTCCCAGCTGGTGCAAGGAGGTATTAGGGCATAGCAGGCAGGGAAGCCCTGTTTCCTTAATCTAGATCTTTTCCTAATGAGTGCAGCAATTGAACGAGATCAAAAAAAGGTAGCTAGTTAACTTGCTTAATGAGCAATTTTATTCTACAACATAAAGGTCTCAGAAAAAAATTGTCTTCTGATTTACCTACATTATAAATTTAGTGTTGTCAGAAAAATGTCTAAAAGATATGAGAAACACTATACCAACATTCAGTAAAGGGAGAGTTTGTCAAAATTTGTATAAAATGCATTTATTGCATTGTTTTAAATAAAGGAAACTGAGAATAACTCCTGAAGAGTTGAAACTTTCTTTTGATATTTTATTTAATAAATCTTCCGCATTTTTAAGCTGCCCAATATCTTTTATTGGGAGGAGGAGGTTAATTTCCTCCTTCTTTTCTTTGAATGAGAAAATAATACAAGAATTAATAGTTTCCTATCAAGTTGACGTGGTCCTTTTTGATTGTTTTTACTTTAGCCTTTGAGTTTAAAAATTGATTTGTCTCCTAGCTACAAGTAAAAGTTGAAAGAAAGCACAAAGTTCTCAGGCAAATTTTAAACTAGGCATTGGAATCAGAGAACTCAAATACTTGCAAGTGACAAATTACTTGCTATAAATAAAATTTACAAAAGAAAACAAAACCACATGTGTTTTTAGTTCTGAAATTAATGCACTATTTTGTTCTTATTTTAGGAAAATCATATAAACACATGGGATGTAAATTCCAGAGGACAAAGTGACAGATAAGAGCAACTAGAACAGAGAAATAAAGCTCTTGAGTACTAAGGCAGGAACCTGTCTCCTACTTCTGCTTGGAGATGTGCTGCTGCGGTAGCATCTGTTCCTGTAGCGCTCACACAAAGCTTGTTTGCACACCCTTTGGGGGTGATATCAGGTGCTGTGGTGTTTGGCTGGCTGTTTTCTCACCCGTTTCCATCAGTTGCCTGTCTGGTTCTGCAGCTCTTTCTCGCAAGTGCTGCAGCCTCCACAGGGCTTAGGATCCATCCCCCATAAATGTCACATCAGCCGTGTCTGTCTTCCAAACACTGGGTCACTTCTGACTGTTTTCCTGCAGCTTCTTGTGCAAGAAAAGAGACTTTCTCAAAACGTTACTGGCATCTCTTGTGGGCCAACAGATGTTTTGCTGAAATCCCACCCTCTCCAAGCCTGTGTGCTGAGTGTGGGAAACCCAAACACCTTTTCTCCGCCTCATGGATCACCTGCCTTCTTTGAACAGGCATTACTGCTTCTTATTGATTTTTACACTGTTGCCAGGATTTTTAACTTTGGTTTATTAGCAACAATGTTTAACCTTTTCCCATCCTGTGGGAATAAGCTATTTCAGCAGCTATACAGCACGACTATTTTTGTATGCAGGAGGAAATTTTCCCTCCACAGCAAGGGAACATGCAGAACACAGCATTAAAGAGGCTTTACTGCCTACAAAACACACTGCAGTGAATTTCTGCTCTTAGCCTGGCCAAATGAACATTAATATAATTTGGCCTCTTTCTCTGAAGTTTAGATTAAGGCCCATTACATCACAAATAAAACTGACTAAAACTGGTACAGACATTTATGAGCAGTTATGGTTATCATCGACTGGCTGACAACTTGCTTTACCTCCTTAACTCAATTTTGCATCCAAACCCTTAAGGAGGGGAGAGTATGACATTTTACTTGTAGCGGTATGGGTAGTTCAATACAATTCCTATCAGTAGACTAGGTCTGACAGACTATTTAGTTTACCTCAGTTGGGAATATACAGATTGCCAGGGAATACAGTATCCTCTGATATAAGTCATTTGCAGTTAAACATACATTTTCCCACTGAAGCAGCTTTCTGGCTTTGCTGCTATTTGTGTGGTTATCTCAGTTTGGATTCTGTTGACTTTGGCAAAAGTTAACCCTAATTGTGTGCCCATGTTCTGAGGCATTTCCATAAATAAGTCTTCCTTTTAAAAATTTGAGCTGGATGCTCTCATTCAGAAGTACGGGGTTTAAAAACACTTGCTGAATATTGATTATGGATTCCTACAACCAATTCTGTTCAGTTTTGTTGTAAGAGTCTTTTATATGGTTGAAAAACAAGCAGACAATCTAACACTAGAAAAGTAAAATGCTCACACAGGCAGTAGGATAACTCACTTTTCCCTTGTGTTTTCATTGCACATGATGTTTGGGATCATACCTTAACAATTGTCAGTCATTAAACTCTACGCTCCAACCTAATTATACTAATGCAAACTTGATAAGATGCTCAGGCATCAGGTAATTTGCAACCTGATTCTTTTTCCTTTGTTCTCAAGACCTCTTCTACAGGCTCATATTGCTGAATACTGGTCTTAAAGCTCATTATTTCAACTACATTCCCTCTCCTTCACTTGAGGAGTGCATATTTGAAGCAAATCCTTTGCACTTACTGTACTTTGCCTTATATTGTGGGAAAATCTCTGAGCACAAGACTGGCCCCAATTTTACATAAAATGAAACAAGCACAGAACATGTGGTGGAGAAGCACACATTAGGTGCTGTGAGATCCAGGGCACATTCACTCAACATATACAGAGCTAGTCCAAAGTAGTCATCCCCGAATGGGTATGGGAGAGATGCATGGCTATCTGCACCATCTGATCTGCTCTGCAAGTACTGTCCTGATTGGCTTCAACACTTGGTAATGACTGAAGAAGCTGACATTTTATGTGTTTTGGTGTCCAACTGTAGATGACAAAATTGAATGTTAAACATGTATCAGCCTAGCTTTTGTAATGTGGCTACTAAAACCATGACAAAAAGAAGTATGAAGAATATGCTTTGTCCACACATGAGAGACTAAGCTCACCAAAGGGAATTTTATGGGAAAAACATTATGGCTTCTAGTGCATAAGAAATCAGGCCATATAACCTTACAATCCCTTTGGTCTTAAAAGCTATGAATTTATTTAAAATATCACTTCTCATTATGCTGCTGGTGTTAACACATACACCTAGGGTTCTTCAGGTGGGCCAAAAAATGTCCTAGTGTGAATAATAACAACCATGTCCAGAGAACAGTAAAAAATTCCCTGACATCAACAGAAATGTATTGGCAGGTGGTGATTGCAACAATGACTCTGTCTAGTTATTTAGAAAGCAGTATATTACTTATTGCTGTCCCTGATGCTGCTTGTAGGGATACAAAAATGCTTTGGCCTGCTCCCTGTTACAACAGAGACACCCAAATGTATAGTCAGAGATTCCAAATCAAGAAAGAATATACTGTGCTACTGGACAAGAATAGGCATTTCAGCAGCTGTCCAAAATGCCACAGGTCTTTGGAGAATAAACTTCCAGAACTCTTTTTAGTCTTTGCTTCATGTCACCTTTGTAACCTGCTAACTATTCTTTCTTGAAGGATTTGAGTCAGACTGGGGTATCAAAAAGAGAACAAAAATACTTTGCATTTATCTGCACAGCAGTATCTTTAATTATGTAGCATTTGGTATTCATCCTTCCCTCCCATCTTGCTAAAAATAGTTGCAGTTATCCCATCAAAGCCCAGATCATGAAGCTTGAGGACCTAAGCACACAAAAAAAATTAACCAATATGAACAAATTCTAATATACTACTCACTAATTTGAGTAATGTTTTACTCAGTGAATAATTTCTTTGATCAGTGAAGCAATTTTTGTGATGAACAATGAACCAGTGTGAAAAGTGTAAGGATTAACGACCCCAGACTCTACCAGTAAGGCTGTTTATGGAATAGATGATATTCTTCAGGACTAACAGCGACAGAAAGGATCTAGGAGTGAATTATTTCAAGTAATATTTGAAATAATGACTCTGTTACCCAGAAAATTACTCCCCAAAAGGCAGGAATGACAAAAGATATTGTTGATCTTTATTTTGTATTTTAATGATGTGTATTTTGGCCATCTCTTCTCTTCCAGGTGAATCTCTGTCTTCTTCCTATGAAAGCTATGATATCATGTAGCAGCTATTACACAGCAGTTGCTACTTTTTACAAGATCCCAGCTGTTTCATTGTAAGAATAAAAAGACATTGGGTACCTGCCAATTAAATAAATGGAATTGCCATTTTCATTTATTGCAGTAGCCAGTTTGACTTGTATTCAAAAATGGTTTTTGTTAATATAGATAAAATGACAGCACTGGCAAGTGAAAGTAAATGTTTTTATGAGCAGAATATGTGTTAAAATATTCAGTCTTTTCAGCAGATTCACAGTTGCTTTGGTTTCAAAATGCAAGTTTTTAATGATCAGTAGTGTGCTGGTGTCTCCTACCTGTCCACTCATACCAGATCCCCAATCTCTGCTCATCTTCTGAGTTTTGGTGCATAATGATCAATAAGAGGGAGAGTTCCACCGGCATGTTTTCCCACCTGCTTCCTATTTCTGCTTTCCAGTTAAAATGCTGAATACAATTACAAACCCATTAAGCAGTGTTAAAATGCACTAATATCAGAGTGCTCTTTTTCAAAACTGGATCATTTTACAGCAGAGCTACATCTTTAGTGTACTACGGGAAGGCTTGCAGAAAGCAGATATAATCTGCTGCTGCATTTTTTTAAAAATACTTCCTCTAGAGAATTAAATGCATCACAGTTTCTATTACCTACACAAATTCTGCCATAAGAAAAAGAATGATTGAAAACAGTTATTAATTTGTTGCATTTAGTATCAAAATGGGACGCTATTTTAAGATGCCATAAATGTCTTATTGCCAAGCTTAGAGACACTTCTCATGGAGGCCCTTTTTGGGGATAAAGGCACAGGCCTGGGACAGATGCAAGAAAGTTGTTTGTAAAGGGGCCAGTGGCTCTTGAAGCTGGAAGGAGGATTCAAACATGTCTTTGTGCAGTTCTAAATCATGTCCTTAATGTCCAGATTAAGGAAGGCTACTAAGGAAATGGCAATATCTATTGGAAGAGGGTGCAGAGACTTCCAAAACCAAAATCCCTTTAACAGAACATCCCAAGACTGAGTCACTCAGTGTCTCCTGTAACCTCTGAATACGTATGTCCTTGAGGAAGGAAAGTATGAATAACAGCAAGTGGGCAACAACAGTAAGTGGGCAACAACAGTAAGTGGGCAACAACAGTAAGAAGGGAAGAGAGCATTCTCCTTAAGCAGATGCTGACAGAGTGCTCCACTCACCACTGGATCACCTGGGCTCTGGGATACTTTACTTGGAACACACCAAGCCCCTACCATGAAGTGACAAAAATGGGTTAAGCTAAAACGAACTTTATCTGAACTATTTAAAGCCTGAATTAGATTTTTCTCAAGGGTCTTTAGTGTGTTTTTGAACAATAATAAGAGCAATAGCTATGCTTAAAATGCTGAGCCACAACCCGAAAACTCAGCTTCATATTAATTAGAAACGTACCCCTTCAGCAAAATTTCAGGCAGAAGAAGCAAACACGGATAACTATAAGGCAAAGCAGAAAGTAACCATTTAACACACTTTATGTTGTTCTGTCTGCCCCCCTCTGAAAAGTTTATACAGATTTCTTGCACTAATATCAAAATATCTGCAAATTAATACTCCCACAGAGCACCTCATGCTGGGCAGAGAAGAGATGGTTATTCCCCTTTCACAAGTGAAGAACTGTGGCAGGAGAAACCTGTGATCAAAACAAGAATGAAACCCCTGGAGAGGCAAAGTCTCCAAAAGTGACCTAAACACTAATTGGCCTTTCTTATGCTTCATGACTATCACTGGTAGAGATAAAATAAATTCTACTTGAGTACTGAATTGGTTTAAAGTCACAGAATTTGGGATAATTCTGTATATAATAAATGATGAGGTTTTATTTGTCCTCTCATTTTTATAGCCCTTAAAATGCACTTCCTTGCCAATTTCGACATTTTCTATGCAATTCTGAAAAGCGGGACATATATATATCTTGCAAATAACATATGTAATATATTTCATACATATTCAATGGATATTCTTATGCAAGATAGCAATTTAAAACTAGAGATTAAAATAATTTAATTGTATATATGTATAAATAGTATAAGTGGAAGTGAATTGATTTTTATCTGTTTCTCTATGTATTTATGTACGCATGCATATGCATATTCTGACCTTGTAAAAGGAATGTATGAAAATTGGCAGCAGTCTTTTGGATATAGGTGAATGAAATGACATTTGAGGTAATTACAGAAATAAATGGCAACTAATCAGCAACTCATCACAAGAATAAGTTCACATTAAAGTTAATGGAAAAATGGAAAAAAAAATATAGCTAAGGTTTAAAAAAAAAAATATATATGTTTCCAGTCTATAAAAGCCCTCCTCTTTCTGTTCTTTCACCTCTCTCTGCAAATACTACACTGGCAGCACTTCTGTCATGCCCTTAGAGAGCCCTTGGCAGGCACTCTCGGAGTCCCACCTCTTTGGGCAGCCTCCAGCCCTTCTCCCAGGATGGTGGGGTTCTGGAAGATGCCCCTCACAGGTTGAGGGAGACAGAAGGCATTAGGAAGAGCAGAAAGGGCTTCAGATCTGCCTTGCTTTCTCTTCAGACCCTCTGGCCAATCCCTCTACAAGAAAGCCTTACTTCAATCAGATTTAAATCGCTGTTTTCCAGGTGTCTCCCAGCTGGCTGGTAACCCAATATCCTAAGGGTTCATGTACCTATTTTTCTTAAATTTCCTCAACTTCCCTTTCCTCTGCATCAACATCTGGCATCACCCTTACCACAAGCTTAAACACCTCTTCAACTGTGTTCAGGGCTATTTTTCATTAGTAGTCAGGCTCTTTTTTTTTTTGTTGTTTGAATCACAGTCATTGTAAGCATATTTTCACAGCATTCTAACCTCATAGGCCTTGCTGAAGGCAGGATTTTATTACTCTTTCTATATGATTAATATTGCTTACGTCATTCATGGATCACAAAAAAAAAAAAAAAAAAACAAAAAAAAACAAATACAAAATCACCCCAAACTATGCATCTCCATCACTTTCAGTAGACTTAAACTGGGATAAACATGGACTGTTACGTCATGACATCTCCGAGAAGAGCACTAATTTCAAAGCAAGTAGGGAAGAGATTAGGCACAAATGCCAACCAGAAGGGGGAACATAACCGCATTTTCTTTTCTTCCATTTCAGCATAACTTTGACACTGCAAAATCTTACAACCAATGCAATCATACCTGATGGCAGGTGATAGCAAAATACCCTAGCAAATGCTTAGTTAGGGTTTTGGGGGTTTGTATTTGTATTCTTTCAAGAGAAATTTGCAGGTTGCAGACTACAGTTGGTTTAACAAGACTGGGGTGATGCACACAGCTTCTGTGTTAAGATATAAAAGAGAAAAACATTCCGGTAGTTGATGGTAACAAGTCTGGACTCAGTTCTATTAGTGCAAGCTAGAGGGAAAGCATCTTTGTTAATTCTGCCTCTGTTACCCAGATGTTAAAATAAAATTGTCCTCTTCAAGGATGTCAAGATATATCCACTTATGGAAGGGAAGCATATAGTGACTGTCAGAGAATTAAATAGAATATTAACATAGACACAGCATGACATCATTAGTATAAATTGGTAAAACAAATGCTTTTGCCAAGATTTTTAAAAGTAATTAATAGTTCTAGATGACTTCTGAGTGCTTTGGTTTCAATCCTTCTAGAAGGACTGTTTTTCTAAAGGTGAGAGCTCAGTGTGTGAGCAACTGCCTTTTAATATATCTGAGGCTGAGCAAGGTGCTTAAGCTGAGTTTTCCAGAGCCACTACCTGTGAAAATGTTCATTGTTCTGGAAAGGTATTATCCATATGTTTACTGTTATTTATTTACATAGATTCAAACTTACCATATTCAATCAAAAAGTAACTCAAGTTTTTCAGTTTATTAGGAGACCTCAAAAGCAATTAATATGAAGCTATCATCAAAAAAAATCAGCAATGCTTCTAAGATGTATCTTAGGGATGCTGACCTTCGTGTTAAAGTCAGAAATTTATTTCTTTCCTATGAATTGAAGAGTCTGTTTCTGCTCTGCTTCGAAGCCAACGGGAGTTTCATCACTGTCTTCAAGGACCGGCAAATTAGAGCCCAAATTTGCATCAGGAACTATGTACAGTAGCTTGTTCAAGTGGCATACATCTTGGCACCACAATTATAGCAATTTTAATCAACTTCATTTGCTGTTTGCTTCTCTGAGATTTCTAGGAGAATTTACTCAACTGCACTCCAGTGTTCATATCTCTCTACCCCTTCTTTTTTACAAGTCATGCTTTTGTTCTGTCATTCCTGCTGCAGCTGAACCAGAGTATTTTAATAAACCTCTTGTTAGCCACATCTTCTATCCATATGTCATTGACTTGAGCAGAGCAGTTTGTCGGGTTAATATTTTATACACTTTGTTTTTAGACTATTACTTAGTTGATCCATAACAGGAGATTATAGTCAGAAATAGGAATATTGAGTGGCTTTTTTTTTTTTTTTCCCCCCACGTGTCTGTCTCCAAGACAACTAGATAGCTGTATTTAAAAGATCACAAAGACATGAACAAGTAGCTCATCCAAGTCTTTTAGCAAGTGAATGCTCTGTGGGTTTGCATATTCAGACAGGCCTTTCACTCTATCCCCCTGACATCTTTTACCTCGGGCTTTGAGGTGTGGGAGCTCTGACTGGTAGCCCAGCTGATAATTGCAGCTATTAAGCTGCTGTTAGTGTAACTCTAGTTCCCTTTTGTTTCTGGTTTTATCTAGTCTACTTTGAGAGTTTCACTACTGCTAGTCATATTTTAAAACTACAATGATGTTCTTCCTTTTTCCCCTCTTTCAGTCAGGGTTGGTGATTATTAGGTATATCCTCTCTCCAGTTCAGCCTGCTTGCAGTGATTTTGCAAAGCACACACTAATTTGTGTTCTTGGGTCTTAAAAAAGAAAAAAAAAAAAAAATATATATATATATAAAAAAATAACGTGGCCATAACAAAAGATCCCTGGCAACCATAAATTAGCAATAGAAAATGCCTGGCAGCCCTGCAGGCAGTCCTCATGATGTAGCCTCAGACAGACTGCTAGCAGCTAAGCAGAGGTTGCAGCTCACTTATAAACCAACCATGATCCAACATTAATCTGAACCTGCTTCTGAAATTCAGCTCAGCACTCTCTGGATTTCCTCCCTCTCCTTGACTCTGTCAGGAATAACACCGTGCACTGGAAATGTAATGTTTGAGTGGTCAAGCTTCATTGCTCCCATGTATATTTTTTGGACATTAGGGATGTAAAATATGTAACATAAGGTTCCTGTGAGAATTTGCCTCTGAACAAAGTGCTTTCATATGTCATGGGGGTTTCAAAGTGTGTTCGATGTAAGACCTCAAACCTGTCCAAACAGCGTATTGAGATGGGCACTTTAAGAAAGAACACTCTGTTAAGCTTTATATGAAGCTCACTGCAGCTCCTGCAGATAGCTGGTTGGAATGTCTGTGCAGCATCAATTTTTAAGACTGTTTCATTCCTTTGAACATGGCAGACACAAACTTTTACAAGTCAGATGACCTTTCAGGGGGTTCATATTCTAGAAGGATAATATCTGTATAGACTGAAAAAACCCAGCAAGCTATTTCTCTCCTCTCCCTAACATGATTTACCTTGCTTCGTTTCAAACTTCTGTACTTAACCCTCTTTGTGAGCTCCATATTACCAAATTCCTGAAAGGGGAGACCAGAGTGCTCCAGTCATATTCAAATACAATTTTATGTACTGATGTTTCTGAAATTTCACATCCACTTCATGTCACTTAATCTAGCTGTGAAGGTAAACTTCTGCTGTTGGATCCACATTGCAGACACTTTAGTGGTATGAATCTTGACTCTAAATATTCCTATAAAAGGGATTGTTGTCTTAATGTGATTTGCAGGGAAAGTGAAGTAGTGGCAATCCTCAGTCCAAAATTTTGGTGCAGTAAACTGGAAGTCTGAGTCCTTTGTAAGGCTGAGGTGATGTTCTTCAGAAAGTTTTAGAAAGCTGAAATGCATTAGTCTAATTGCAAATGACATTAAAAAATCAAGGTAAGTTTATGAAAAACACATCTTACTAGCCATTCTCCCAAGCTTTTATTTTTTTTCACAGCTCACATTAGCAGATATATTAACATAATCAGCAATGTTTAAATACACCAGTACAATAAAATGGTTTTGGGAAGTTAATATTAAACAATGAAATTTCCCATCAAAGTCTGGTTTGGACAGAAAATACATTTTGTAAATAGGTGTCTTCCTTCCTGTTTTCCACAGAAGGTGTTTTTTCTCACACATATCCAGTAAAATCCGCAAATCAAAAAAGGTGTTCCTTCAAACAGAATCTTTGAATTTCACTTTAAAGGGGAACAAAGATTTTAAAGAAATCCTGGGAATAATAAATAAACATTTTGGAAAAAAACCCAACAAATTTCCTCCCATTTCTCTGGCATCATTCTGCTTTGGAGTAAACATTATACCCAACCTTTTAGCTGGTTCATTGAAAATAAGTATACAAAAGAGGGCCAGTTCTTTCCATTTTCTCCAATTCCTGGTTCTGACTGATGTCCAAGGGAGTGCAGTTGTCTCCTTGTTCAGCAGGAAATAGGAAAGCTGAAACCAAACCAGAAAATAACCTGAAGTGGGGAAAAAGGAGATAACAGTGATGCTTAATTTATTATTATTATTATTAGTTAATTTAAAAAAAAACCACTTCACTCAAGACAAAATAGGGGGGTATGAGTGAATTAAAGGAGATGAAATGAAATAATAAGGGAAATAATTTCACTTCATAATAATGAAGTGAAATAATAAGGCAACTTAGATAAATGTCTTCAATGACCCCCAGTGCACACAATGGACAGGACTGAGCTGAGCAGTTCACAACTAGGATGAAGCAGGAGATGGGCTGCTCTTCAGAGGGTCATGATCCTTCAGGGATATTCTTAGACATGCACAGAAAATAAAAATATTGAGGTGCAACCTTATTCATCCTCACACACTTCCTCACCCAATGAAGGATAAGAAAGCCTGGAAGAGGTCTTCTCCCCACCACTATTGCTCACATTTTTCCCTGGTGATGACATATGGAGCTGCCTGAAATTGCCAAGGACCACAAGAATTACAGGCATGACAGACTTCAGAATGAGTCTTGCAGTAAAGAAGATCCTTTCTGCTCTGTTCATTATTTTTCCAAATTCTAAGCATCTGTGAGAATGCGGCATTCATCATCTACATAGGTTAGCATTCTGAAAGCCCTTTCCTTTATGTGTATCTCTTAATATACATGTCATTAAACCTTAGTCAAATTTAAGACAATACCCAAAATTCTCTTGGATTTCAGCTTGTGTGGGATAAAAAAGTATATGCATATGCATGCATTTTTTTTCCTTCCACATCAGCAATAAGAAAATATTCCTGGTACTAAGCACTACTATTTTTATTATCCCATTCTCCTTTTTCTCACTTTTGCAAAGAGGTGGAAGGATTGTTTTGTTTGTTACAAGGTTTTACAGCTGAGATCAAGCTGAGTAAGGGAAAATTCAGACTGAATACTAAGTAAAACTTCCTGAAAGCAGAAGCTATTAGGCTATGTAATAATATCTCATGGGAAATGGAACAGCTCCATCAGTTGTGATATTCAAAACTAGACTGGACAATGCACTAATAAGTATACCATGGGGTCAATCCTGCATAGGGGTGGATAAGAGTATCTGCAAGGTGTTCCCCATATCTAATTTGTCCAATTCTACAAAGCAGAAAAATATCATGCAGTTGAAGAAGATTAAAACTGGAGCAGCTCTGAGAAACACAAAAGATATTATTCTAGGACAAGTCTTTACTGGTGTAAACTGTTCTGGGACCCTCATCTCCAAATTCATTGTGAACAAAAATAAATTTTCTAGTTTCACAGTCTTGTAACACAGATATAGTCAATTTAGACCAAAAGGTCTTTAGTGACATTCACACACCCTCTTTTCTAGCTAGAATCTGCTCACATTGATCAACAGAGCTGAACTTCTGCTATTCATATATTCAGTGACTCACTGAATTATTTCAAATGAATTTATATTTTATTATTAGAATTTCCCAATTGTGATATTAAACAAACATTACAGGGAGTGAAACACTAAGTCGCCATGGTTTAATTGCTACGAGTCCGTTAAATAAGGTAATTCACATTGTTTATGATACAATACGTTTAACTGTTACTATTTAACTTTCTTCAGCCTGAAAAATTATTTTGCTCCATGAACACTTTATGCAGCAACTTCTGCAATTGTGAAAGTTTTAAGCTTGGGAAGACTGCAACCTATGCACTGCCCTCTTTAGAGCTACCAGCTCTATTTGTCAGCAAATTTATTGCACCCCAGTGATCTGCTGGGCAGAGAGGTACTGAAGCATATCGCTCTGAATGACAAATGAAGAGGAAGTACAAGGGTAGAGATGTAGCCGGTGGATACACCAAAAAAAAGTCGCTCTTTTGTCATAAGATCTGCTAGTCAGCTCTTCTGCAAAGTGTTTGAAGAAATGTGATTGTGAGTTTGTTTCAGTTATCAAAATTAAGTAGTACCTTGAAATGAGAATAAAATTTCCTCTAATATAATAAGTTATTCAAAACTGTCATAGAACCATAAAATCATTGAATAGTTAGGATTGGAAAGCACCTTCAGATCATTTAGTTCTAACTCCCCTGCCATGGGCAAGGACACTTCACACTAAACCAAAGGTTCTGTTCAACCTGGCCTTGAACATTGCCAGGGACAAAGCATTCACAACTTCCCTGGGCAGCACATTTCAGTGCCTCATCACCCTTGCAGTAAAAAATTTCCTCTTTATATCCAATCTAAACTTCCCCTGTTTAAATCTGAACCCATTACCACTTGTCCTACACTTACAATCCCTAATGAAGAGTCCCTCCCCAGCATCCTTATAGGCCCCCTTCAGATACTGGAAGGCTGCTATGAGGTCTCCACGCAGCCCTCTCTCCTCCAGGCTGAACAGACCCAACTTTCTCAGCTTATCTTCATACAGGAGGTGCTGCAGTTCCCCGATCATCCTCGTGGCCCTCCTCTGGACCTCTAGTATTGTAGCCGCCTTCATAAAGAAATGTATCTCTCTTATTCAGATCTCATATAATGTGTAGGAATAAGACTGGTATACTTGGATAAAAACTAAAGACTTAAAGACTCTTCATTAAAATAATGACAATTGAAGCTCTTCCAGAATAAGAACAACTGTCAGAATGTTTCAGATCTAAGGCATTTCAGAAAAATCAGTGTTTTGTAGGCGGAAAAGGCACTTACTTTGGGCAAAGCAGCAACCTGATAGGCTGCTCTGCCTGGGAAGTTTGTCTTGAAAACTGTAATTTAAATAGAAACATCCATCAATCACTTAACTTTACCCAATGAAACACAGTTCAAAGTTATCTGTATACAATGCAGACATTAGAATGGTTTCAGGTTCAAGGCTACAAGACAAATTATCTTCTGTGGTAGCTACTCGCTCCCCTTGGTTTTGTTTTTTTTCTGGACTGAGAATTGACCTGGGCTCAGGGAACCCCATTAACCAATGCCCCTTCAGCTTGAAAAGTAGATTTTCTGTTCAGATTTTCCCTCCTGTCCCACCATAACGTGCTCTTTCCCGGGAAGCCCATGCTGGATGACAGACTTCAGGATTACTGGTGTAACTCACTCGGCCACAGTTTTTTGCCTGCAGCTCATTCAGTGTCACACAAGGGTCTGGCATTTGTGTCAAGAGAGATAAAAGCTGTTTGAATGATGTGAAATTACAGGTGTTGCTCAGCCCTGCAATTCATAAGCTAAGCTGAATAATTTTACTGCCTTTTGCTGAGAACAGAGACAAGAAGGGGGACAGGAGGTAATTGTGTTGTCATCTACTGCAGTAACGTTATACAGGGCTTTACCCTAATTTAAATCACACTGATGTGAGGGACAGTGCTATCTTTGATTTACTGAAGTGGATGAACATGGAAAGACCCTCAGAGCCTCCTGTAACACCCTGCTTCATGTGGATGATCTCCTTCAGACAGCAGAGAGGAGCCTTCTCTTTCTCATGACATACCACTCAGTACAAAAACGCTCCAAACAAAACTAGCAAAGCTCCGAAAACAAATGCCTCTCCTCTCATCGAATGGCATTTCAAAAGGGCAAGGTTATTAAATGATGAGGATGGACATCCTTCCCTTCCACCTCCTTCAGTACACAACATGGGCTGAGGCATGATGTGCAAAGGGAGCTGCTGCCCCCCTGCTGCATTTGCTGCAGGAGCTGGGATGGTGCAGAGTTCCAGCACCATGTGGTAGAGCCTGTCAAGGTCACACACTGAACTCTGCAGATAAAAGTAAATACTGAGCAGCTGCTCTTTCAGGCAGCTTTTTCAGCCTGTGCAGGAAAAGAGTCAGGGATTCAGAGGAGAGGTAGTCTGTGGTTGTGGCAGTAATACAGATGTGGAAGAGAAGGAGTTGCAGGTCCTGGTACCATCTTCTGGCACTTTCTCTCTTCAGGTGCCTGTATTGTACCCTTAAAGAGTCCTGAATGTGTACTGTGGTTGGTTCTGAAAAAAAAAGTTCCCTCTGGTGTGCCTTTCTCACTGCTAACATAGAGCATAGTGTTGCTAAAAGCCCTGATTTCATCACTCTGCCATATCACATCCATGTGCCACATTTTTCCTTCCGAGCTGTGTGATTCCACTCTCTCTTCCTAGAGCTTGTGCTGATTTCCATATCTAATCCTATTGTACGGACCTCTGACTTAATCCTATCCTTGCCTGCTCAATACTGACAGCCATAAAAGACTGATCAGGGCTTAAATTGCCTCGTTCCTTCATGAACAAGTGTTGCACTGAACTGTTCAAGCCATCCCTTGACAAACTCCTCCTGTGGACCAGCATACACTTGCACCTGTCAGGCAAGCTGAAGCAAAGAGCAAAACAAACCAGGGATGAGGAAACATTCAGCCTATCATTTCCCCTTCTTGCTCGCACTTCTGCCAATATCAGAAGAGAAATGGGCCACAGCTTGGTGCTTTTTAATGCGAATAAGGCACTTTTCTCACTACGGGAGAGGGAGCTGATCAGACAAGCTCCGCTATTCTTAATTCTGGCAAACAACAGAGCTGTATGTTATCAACCCCTGCCTCAGGCAAGGCCAGCTTAGATCAAGCAGGAAACCAAATGTTGATGTTTCAGAGATTTCTTAGCTCTGAGATACTCTAGTACACTGAAATATTTGTGCCGGAGAAATGAGACTCAATGCACTCGCTATTTTCTCACACTGTTTGAACACCCACAAGGGGTTCCCATGAATGCCTGCCTGAAAATAGGCAGGGGGTTGCTGATGCCATAACTACCTTGAAATGGTTGCATTGCTTTTTTACTGGATTATCATTAAAAGCCCAAATATAAGCATTCTGTTGGATTCTTCAGTGTAATTAGATATTAGAAGACATGTAAATGAAAATGTGCCAGGGCAGAAGCTAACTCAATCCATCATTAATGAGCAGGCAACAGTGACACTTTGTCATCTCTGGATTGTGTAGTTACCACATGAGCCCTAAGCTGGAGTTTGGGGTTGTCAATGAGCACAGATCTATTTAAGGTCACTTAGGACAGGAACTGAACAAAGGATTAATATGAGTCTGACAAAAACAGTGTTTGAAAATATATTTATTGTGGCAGATTTCATGAGCGGTAGCTTTGCTCCATTCAAGCTGAATGATAGCGTTCAGTGTGTGCACTTACTCATCCTGACAGCTAACAAGATAAACATGTCAGCATGTGATTTGCCAAATATCTTCCTATGGAATTCAGGCAGGACTTGCCAGCAGAGCTGGCTTTTGAGCAGAGAGACTGAGGCATTCGAATATACACACATGAGCCATGCACAGCGAGCAAAGCCCACTCCCAGCCTGCTAAGGAACCTTTCCACCATGGCAGCTAAAGTTTAGGTTTGATGGCACTGTTCAGCTCAACAGATGATGCTCTCTCTTGACCCTGTAGTAAATCTCCAGAGATCCTGTTTTTGTGGCACAGGATAATTGCTAGGGGAAGGTCTGATATTCATCCAAGCTGAATAGGTGCAAGGAGCTGGGCAATGTTTGTCAGGCCTTGGCTGCAGTGGAGGCAAAGGGCAGTACTAGCAGGCCCCAAATTGGCTTTTCCTTTCATTGTGGGGTAATTCTTCCCAGAGACTGAGCTCATGACCTTTACCATAGTGAGTTTTATTTACAGATTGGGAAATGGCAGGGTGTCCTTTAAGATGAAAGGAATCAAAACACAAGGGAAAAAGAAAGATTTTGCAGAAGCATAAGATCTGACTGGAGAACTGTTTAGAGAAGTCTGTATAAACAGACCTGCTAGGCTGATATCTCACATTTTAGCCACAGCTTCTTGGAGCCTTCAGCTAGATAATGAAGGGATTTTTAGGCTTTGGACTCCCTGGTGCATCTGTCTTTTAATAATATTGCACCTATTTCGTCATGCGTTTGCAGCTGACTCCAGCGTAATTTTTCCCTGCCTTGCCTTTTTTATGTTCCCTCTTTGTCCTCTGACTAGTCACCAGCAGGTAACAGCCACTGCTTTTTTGTCTTCAAGGTTCTCAGATGCATTTTGTAGCCTCTGGGCCTCACCCAGATGTCTATTCCCTTCTATGAAAGAGGATTAATTGCTACGTTGCTAATAATCGCCCATGCATGAGCTTTGTGGCAAAGGCTGAAATGTCTCCAGAAAGGCAGAAGTAAAGGTCTGATATGGGAAGACCTCCTACTGCATCAGGCTGTGATGGAGAAAGGGGACCTTCTCTCTCAAGCTCTCTCCTAAGAACAGTGCTGGGATGATGGGCAAATCACTGGCTTTCTCCTTCATGGCTTGCCCTCACAGCAACTGGCTATGTTTTAAGCTTAATCTACTGCTCCAGTAATTTTACTGAAAGAAATGTCCAATAGCAACTAACAACTATATCTTATACCAAAGAAGAACTAAGAGGACAGATGATTTATTTAACACTCAACTGTTCTCAAAGGTGTAAATCTCTCATAAACACTGCTGGTGGTTAATGACCAACCCACTTTCCAAACAGCCCAGTGTAGCCATCACTGATATTGTTCTCAGAGCAGTGAAAGGTCCTGGCATCCTACAGACATGAAATAAAACCAGTTTCATTTCTACAAGTAGGAAAGACTTGAGCCTGATAACCCTGCTGTGGGGTGTCTGCAGCTGAGGGAGAAGGGGGTCAAGGTTAGTCAACTGCTTAAGGCCACACAGGCGAGGATGGAGCAGAAGTGAACAGGGCTGTGCTGGCCACCTGGCTCAGCTCCCCCCCTACATCTCCCGCTAGCTCTCGTGGCTCGTCCATATCCCACTACTTATCTGTCAAGGAACTATGAGATACCTGGGTACTAAATGAGTCAGAAAGACAAAAACGTAGCCTGTCTATAAGGATCTCCTGGTTCCCAGCAGTTTTTGGCTTAGCTTGCTTCTGAAATACTTCATCAGCATTTTAGTGGAAGATGCCTTTCAAAGGAGCTCATACCCTCCAACACTTGTAACAGTCCTAAAAAGACACACATCTTTCTTTACTTGCTTGTACAGCCTTGATGCACTCCACCCATCATTTCAAGTGTTTGCCCCCCATACCCCAAAGCCACTTCCCACACCCTGGCCCAGCTTTGCTGTGGCTGTGCTGTGAGTGCCCCTGCAATGTCCTGGAGGCCAAACCCAACTCATTGTCTTCACCACACTCCTGAGGCTGTCATGACAGAGTCTGCCCTTTTGGGCTCCTCTTTGCTTACTGCCTGCAAGAAAAGCTCCCCCTTCACCACCGCACAGGAGGCTCGGGTGATGCTTGCTCCACAGAAGTGACGTGTGAGCCTCCTCAATGGAGTTCAGTCCACAAACCAGAAAATCCTGGAACTGGACAGCTCAGCAAGATTGCCCACCATCCCTTAGTGTCGATCTTGATTAACCAGAAGACAGCATGTAGAAGTACTCCAACAGCAGCTAGGTTTTGCAGATGGAGCGTTCTTCAGGCTGTACTGGTGTCTCTGTTTCCTGTTGATTCATCCTTGCCTCCCCTTCCCATTCCTCTGACGGTCTCAAATGCTCATAAACTGTAGTGGTGTGTAGGTGTATAGTCCCATAAAACAAACAGGAAGAGCTGCCTTATCTCAAAACCAGGCACTGGTTAGCCTGGTCTTCAGTACGTGTTAGAAACCCAGTGTAGAGCAGGTGGTCTCATATCACAATGCCACATTTGCTCCTCCCTGGTGGGCAGAACGGCCTCTGTGGGTGGAAGGTTTCACATTTGGCCTGCCCTTGCTCTACTGGTCTCCTTTTCTGGCACTCCTGAGACTGAGCACTGGTGGAGCCATCATGCTGTGAGAGAGTGGCTTCTCCCTTCTCCTCTTGGCCTGCTGCTGGCTGGAAACAAGTGAGAGCTACAGCCTTGAGCATTGTCTTTGGTCGGTCAGTCAGTGGAAACAGAATGTCCTAGTGATGACTGAGCCCCTCAGGCCCTGCCTTGGACCACCCATAAGACCAACATTAGCAAAAAACTGTCATAAGATCCCAGGAACCCAAGCAATGGAAATATTTTAGGGTACAGGCAGGAGCAAGAGACTTCCCTACAAGCTCTAAGGTGCTTTGGATGTGCTTTTTGGGGGTGTTCTTATTGATTGAGAATTCAATTAGTTGGAAACTGACCCAAAAGTCCCCAAAGGGGGATCATGGTGACCCTGAGGACCTTGGGACCTTCTGGTGGTCCAGCTCTTGCCCTTGTCTGGATGCTGCTCTCCCAGGGCTGGTGTGAGTGCCTTTCCTTTACACAGGAGGAGCACCAGGGCGTTTTGAATTGTGAGAACGTTTGCAAACCTGCAGGAACACAAGAGTGCAGACAGCGATGGGGAGAGGACTGCAGAAGCCGTTGCCTGAGATAGGGCTAACAACCACTTTTAAGGTTCAGGTAGAGGTGGGTGTTGCTGAGGTCTTGCTTTCACTTCCTGTGCCAAGAGAGACTCAGGAAGGAAAGCACTGAGGAGTAGGGCTTTGCAGCAAGGTTGTGGGCTTGGTGGTACCTGTAAGTGTGGACACTGCAGAGTCTCACTTGGGTATGATCTAGTTCAGTCCTCCAGGCACGATCCTTGCTCATAAATCTCTTCCTCAGCTTGCTCTAGTAGTTGTATACAAGGTGTTCACATCCCAGAGCAGCTCTGGGTGAAGGCTTTGTCTCTCCCTGCTGGTGGCAGTGGTGGTAAGAACAGCCCTTCAGAGACAGAGGTAGTGCCCTGCACCTCTGCAGAGGATGGGAAGACAGTTTTATGTCCCTTCCCCATTTGTCCCCTAGGATAAATCAACACTGTGGCTTTTCATTTGATCCGCTGGTATTCTGAAGGAATTTAAGCAGCCTTTAATATGGGTTGTTTCCCTGAGTTAAACTGAAAAGGTCTATAAACTGAGGCTACGCTTAAACCAGATATTGATAAGCTGCAATGGAGTTCTATGGAACACTCTATGGCTTGTGTAAAGGGCGCAGACCCTTCAAAAAAACCCCCATCTTTCAAATGGTTTGTGCCAGAAAATATTTGGCATGACCTGAGCATGCAGGTGCTCAGTCCCAGTACCGTGCAGGAAGGTGCAGGGCTCCCCCCTAATGCTTGCACAGAGGTGGAACCTAAGGAGAGAGGAGAGGTGTGCAGAAGGTTTGACAGTGCTTTTAGGTGGTTTTCACCCAGACAGAATAGATGATTAATTGGACACCAAGCAAAGTTAACAGGAGTAGCTCGAAGTTTGTGGCTGCTCAGGCACGGGAGAACCAGCCATCAGCTCCTATTGCACTGCACTCAGATCCGCCTCACAGCTCAGCGAGGCAGGCAGTAACACACCTTGTAATTACAGCCTGCAAACAAGCAGTGCAGGATGACAAACAGGGGAAAGTACAGCCTATCAGAAACAACTCAAATCACAGCCATAGATATGATTGAGATGTAGTTTAAAATTCAGAGATTTATCGTAACTCTAAATGGACTGGTAATGTGCTGTATTATATTTTTAATTTTTCAATAATGTAATTTAATGTGAGGTTATATTTCAGTATTTCAAGACACTGCCAGAAGGCTGAGCTGAATAAAGGAGGAAACGATACAGTGACAAATTTCAAACATCTAAAAAGAAAACACCACACATCAATATGTAAAACAAAAAGTTAGAAAATGTGAGTAATCCTGATGCATTAGAATAGGTAGTATCAGAGGAGCTTTATCTTTCAACTTTCTCCTCTACTTTCTCATTGTTTAAAAAGTTAGTGAGAACAAAATGAAAGAGAACAGAATCTCATAGTCCAAAGATTTACTTTGCCATATCCAATGACTGAAGAAAGGCACGGTAAAAAAGGAAAGAATAAAACCCATTGAAGTCTCAAATTTGGAAATACCTAAATGTCTCTTTTGGGGGATTCCCCTTCCCTCCCAAACTGTAGAATGAAATTAATTCTTTTCATAAATGTCACTCCTTCTTTGTGGAAAAAAAAAAAAAAAGAAAATGTTTAATGCAGAAGATCTCTACTGGGTTCAGTTGGAACATCTTTGCTATTTGTAGTGGTATGTAATCAAACTACATTCTCACATCCTTTTATGGATACTTATGTCATATAGATCATGCAACCTTGAACTTAGCTATTCACATCCGAGAACATGAGCTGAATTTATTTTACATCATGTAGGGACATTTCATTAAGTCCATTAAAAAAAAAAAAAAAAGAAAAAGAAATGGAATTAAAAAAAAAGGAATGTCCTGACCAAAAAAGCTAGAACTGGTTACGGAGAAATTACAAATTGTAAAGGATTCATATGGGTGGAAAGTAACACAGCCCAGGAAAAGGAGATGATGAACCCCTACAATGCATGAAAATGGTGCTATTTTACAGGAAAGTCATTCCACACCAATTTCCCTTTACATGCATGTACTCTTTAAGTCAGGAAGTACAGAGTGTGAAGCTTACACTGTGATTTTTTTTCCACTCATCACTCCTAAAACAGTGTTCATATCGATGACATTTGAAATTTCTAATCAGTATTCTCTTTGTGTTTGTTAAAAGCAAAAATAAATACTGGATGTTTAACAGTGTCTAATTATGAAGTTTCAGTTCCAAAACCCAAGGCCTGATGCTAAGGTTAGGCTGAGATCCCACTAAATTTAATTGGAATATTTGGCTAGGTGAAAAAAACGGGGCTAGCTCCTGGAGGCCAGGTGCAAACTGGGAGCTTAGCTTATATCACATCTGTTTATTTACAGGTATGGCCAACAGTATATGCAACCCTGTTTGGACAGGGGACAGGGGTTCTCTCATATAGCAAGCATACAAGCACAGGTCCAGGATGGTTATTTGAGTTGAAAGGGTGTTTTCTTGCTTTCACAACTTTCATATTGCTAGTGCTGCTTTTTCTTCATGGCATTTACACACAGAAACATACACAGACCAGATAACTGTACCAGAGAACTCAGTTTTACTGGTGACTCACAGGTACCTACATGAATTACAGCTTATTACAATAATTAGAACCTGCAAATCTACTCTAATTTTGAGTGCAGGTGTGGGAAGGAGATGAAAGGTTGTTGCTTCAAATTACTTTACCTTTCACTGCATTTTGGCAGAAGTGGTATGAAAAGAAAAGACTGGCTTAATTCTGCCAAGAGTTTTAATACCATCCCTAATGCAATTAATGTGTTAGATCTGTGAAAAACAAACAAACAATATTGTCAGAAGTTCGAAAGGGTGAATGGGGAAATAAATATTTACTGGGTCAGCTGCTTGGCATTCTTGACTGTGAAATAAGTCACAGCCTGTCAACGAAAAATATGCACCCTGTACACCAAATTCCAGCTGATTTTTAACATTCTGCATTATTAACAAACTCCAGATCCATTTCCTTAATCATAATTAATACTGCTTGTTCCTTCTCTAAAAAATCATTAATTCGGCAGTTACTGCTTTGATTTGGGTGCACGTGTAAAGCATCACATCTTACATCTCCAATAAGATCTGCCTGTATTTCCAACTACATAGGTGAAGCAAAGTTTTGTTCTATCTTCAGTTACTTCTCAAATGAATTAAAACCTTGGAGCTGTTTTTAAATGTGCAGGCAATCAAAATTTTGGATATTGAGGTAACCTGAATTCTAGGAGATTGCATTAAGGAAAGATCCTTTACTTCGGAATCATTAATAGGTGCTGACAACGTGATAATTCTTTGACATGGTGAGATTTAGGCCTCTCTCAGTGAAAGGCAACCATGATGCTTGGTGGTATCTGCTCTGTTGCTTCTCTGAAGTGCTGCAAAAGAAACTGAAAGAAGTAAAATCCCTGCAATTTTCACAGCAATTTTTCGGAGCAAGTACAATAAGAATGAAAAATTGAAGAGTTAGTTTTATGAAACACAGAGATCAGTTCTCATTGCAGCCTGATTTGACTCTTTTTGCCAGCAGTGACCAAGTGTCCTTCAAGCTGATATTTATATGTCCATTAATGACTTTGATCTAAGAAAAAGCCAAACACAGAAGTTGGAAGGGAATTTTTCTCCTTCTCATTTGTATGTGGGAAACCACCCAAACATAGTGCTTGCCCAGCTGAACACAGGGATGCTGTTGAAGGCTCTGCCATGTTCTGTAGCTCTTTCCTGCTCACACTGGGAACAACAAAGACAGAAAAGCTCCTAAAGCACAGCTCTATTTACCCCAAACCAGGAGTCTGTAGCTTGGGGGAACTAAAAGAACTGGAAATATAAACTCAGTTCTCTCTCCCCATTTTAAATTCCTTTTCACAGTGTTTGTCCCCCTCAGTCTGCTTCTTCCAGGAATGTTTCTCAGTGTTTTCTACGTTGTCTTTTACATATGGAAAAAAGTTTACTAAGTCAATCAAAACAGCAACTACATGGCTTCAACTACGTCCTTCCTATACATTAAAAAAAAAAAAAAAAAGAAAAAAAAGGTTTTTTGAAGGCTTTTCAATTAAAGAAAATTGTGCAATTAGTAATTTCTGGAAAGGTGTGATGTGATTTTTGTTAGACTTCAGATCCCCTCCACACATGCACCAGTAACTGCACATCAGGAGTGTGTCCCTAGATGGCTTGTTTGTACGTCTTTTATCACAGGATCAAAACCATCATCGTCTTTGTGACATTAATTTGTAAGCAAGATCTGTGTTTTCCATTTAATATGTCTGATACAACAAACCCACACCTACAACATTACCTTACAAATACAGAGTACTTTTATATTTTGCTATATACTTCATTAGCACTAAACAGAACTAAATAGGCTTCCATCTACATGGCTCTCAGTGGCTGGCTCTTCTCCCATCCTGGTATAACCTGCAAAACACTTTTACATCCAAGCCTTTCTAATCTGATGGCAGAGAAGGTTTATTTGCTTTAATATAATGAGAGTCATTCCTGAAGACCATGCACATTTTTTTTTCTATTAAAAAAACAAAGCAGTAAACAAATATTAGCCTTATTTAACCACTTTGTCTCACTTCCATTTCTGTGTGTACAAAACTGCACAGAGCAGAGTTCCTAACCAGTGCTGGAGAAGAAACCATGCCAAGAAGTAGTGTTCAGATTACAGATGGGTAGGTCAGGGTGGTCTCTCACAAGTACACTTTACACTAACTCTTTACCAGCTGATCAGTCACAGTGATGACACAGGTTATCTTGGGACTAGGGTAAAGACCGACCGCTGTCACTATATCCTTGTGTGGATCCAAAGCAGCAGCAGCAGCAGCTCGCCTGCTGGAAAGCGAGTCCCTTGGCCAGAAGCCCGCAAACTCATGTGTAGCAGCCCTTGTGCATTATGGCAGCCAGCCCGTGGTGACAAACTGCATTTGCACTCAGTAGGTTCTTCAAAAAGTTCCCATTTTCAGCGCTGCCCAGGCACTGCAGTCAGGAGAGCACAAATGCTGAAGCCCTGCTTTACCAGAGCATCCTACAAGTCACTTGGATGCCGTTGATGTCCAGGATGCCTAGACGACACACTTAGAAATGATCCCCTCTTGTCCACCTTCACTTTATTTGTTGGGACAGAGGTTAGATGAATTGGGTGAAGAAACAATGCTGGAATCAACTTTTCTCATTTCAGGAACAACGAAGGCCACAGGCACCCACAGCAGTGGTTATTTCTTACAGCTGTCAGGGACAGTTTCAGATTGCTTTTTTCCCATAGTATAGTTGTTCCAACCTCATCAAACAGTGTTTGCAGATCAAACAGTAGCACACCCACCCATGAACGGGCAGCCAGTGCCACCGACCATGCATGCATCACCAGTGAGTAGCTTTAGGTCTTATCAGCAACAGAAAGTTGCACCACTAACCAAAAATTTGCTTTGTAAATAAGTGCAAAATCTTGGGTAAACACTAATTTCAGTCATGGGTGGCCGCTTTCAGTGGTGTAAGTTGATACAACTCACTCAGGTTTCGATTTCAGAGACATTAGTATGATTTTGAACCAATTTCTATAAATCAGTGTGATATGAGTGTTACACAGCACCGGTGCAGGATCTTGTGTGGAGAAGGCCTAATGTGGTGCATATTTGAACTTGGGAACAAGTGGAACTAGCCTACTGTGTGCATTGAAAATCTGTATCTGGTTTTATTACATCATCAGCTTTATGCATTCCATAAAATACACTATAGGGTCTTCTTAGTGAAACCTGAAATTGCATTGAATGTGACTGGCTTTGTGTCTTAACACGTATTTCATTACCCTAAGCTTCCTAGGCCTTTACATGAAATTATATCTACATATAGCAGCAACCTATATTCAATGAGGAACTTTGTTTTTCTACCATATCTTTTCCACAAAGCCAAGAAAAACAGCACAGTCTTCTATAGGGACATCTCCAAGGACAGGCTCTTCTCTGGGCTTGTTTTTCATTTTTAATTTTCATATTTACTTCTTTTCCCCTAATTCACAGTCAGTATTAAAGGGATATTTGCAGGCTGTCACCATTTGAACCCAAAGGAATTAACATGGAGCAGAGAAATTTGCAAAAACCCTCTGTAAAAGGAATCTCCAAGAGCTTTGCCAGGTGCTAGTGAAACCATGCTACGCTGCACCAGAACAAAACACCATAAAGATGCATAAATACATTACAGTTCATATCAAATGTTCATGAGGTTTTATGGAAGGTGGGAATGGAGAGGAGTTTCAATATAAACAGTTTGAACCACAGAGGCTGCCTGTGTTTGAAGGTAAACAGCTATTTGAACCAGGAAAGAAAAATATTTCGAAGTCTCAATATACAGTTGGGCTTTTGTTGTTGGTTTTGTGTTAAATGTTTGTTTGGTCTGAGGTCTTGTTGGGCTTTAGTAGCCAGGTCTAGGAAATGGGAAAAGGTTGGAAATGAAAGACTTTTAACAATACAATGAAAAGCAATCTGTAGCATTCACAGGAGGTTTGCCTTTGTGCCGGGCACAGTCCTTTCATTTCACATATTACAAAGGAAAGACAGTAGTGACTTTTTCTCAAGACCAAATGAAATGGTCTGTCCCTCTGCAACCAGTCGGGGAGAGAATGCAACTTTCTGTGAAGTAGTTCCAAAGATATAGTTACTTTGAGGGAATGATTTTCAATTTCTTGTGAAAGCTCTTGTTTTGCGGAAATTAGAGTGTTGTAACACATTGCTTTGCTTCACAGAAGTTTTGATCATCTTTCTCCCCAGACACAAAGTGCCCAGGACACAAATGCTTGAATTCTTGCAGGCATACGAGCTTACATTATATTACACCCAATTTAATGACTTTACATTGGCTTCCAGGAAAATCATGTATCGATTTTGAAGTTCTCTTTATTAACTGCCATTAAGAGACTTTCAGAGGACTTGCTACATCATAGCTGTCTGATCTTTTTTTTCTCTTTATTAACCACACCATTATTTAAAATGCAGATTGGCTGGCTATTTAATTTGACCTGAATTTATGGATCCCCACAACATTAAGGGAAGATTTGTTATAAGATGTATCTCCAGACAAATCGAGTAGTGAGAGAAAATACACCTTCCTTTAATCTCACAGAACTACACCTTCCTCCTGCTGGGAAATGTCTCACTTCATCTGTACAGTATCCTTGGCTTCAATCGTGTACAAAAACATGCAATATTTTTTTCTAAAGTGTAGAAAAAAATCTTTGGTAGACTTTTATTCCTGTTGTTTACATTAATGTTTTAGACAACAACCTATGATATTAGATGGCAACCTTACATAAAACCCTTTATGGGGAAGGGAGGCAAGCCTGGACATTTCAGAACATACTTTATAGAGAAAGGTGAGGCCTAAATGCCCTTTGGATTTTGTCAGCTTTCTCTGAATGTGATGTTGAGATATTGAATGTATAGTAACATACTGAAGGCAAATAGCACAGCAACCAGATGACCAACAAGTCCTGCCCACACTCTCCATGGGGCAGTTTTCTTTTCACCTGTCATTCACAGTCTGCTGCAGAGATTCCATAAAAGCGCCGACCTCAAAAGGCTAACAAAGCAGTGAAACAGTTGGATTTTGCTTTCTTTCTTTCTTCAACTAGGAATTATTGCATCATCAACATCTGCAGTCACACGAACATTTTTTTCTCCTTGAAGACAAATTAAAGGGCAGTTTTTCTGTGCCTAAAGATTGTGCAAGCACATTTATGCCGATGTTATCTCACTGGTAAGTTACAAGCTCCAAAGAAGTTTGTAGAGAAGATTCATTGCAAAGAAAAACTTGCTCAAGGCAAACTGTGGGAAGCCCATCAATTTCAAACTTTAAACTAAACCTTGACAAAAGACACAGCATTGGCTGTATGAAACAATCCTCGGCAAAAGGGAAAGAAAGATGAAAAGCCCTGCTACAGCAGTGTTACGTGCTGCAGTTTCCAACCACAGCTTCACACAATTCTTTTGGCATCAGGGATTGCTGTTCCAAATTTCTTCTGAACCAAAATTCTAATGTAAGTAAGTGCACTAAGATCAGCCAAATTTCATTTACTTGGGTGATGAAGGATAATGAACCCATGTTACACTTTTCTTCCACGCAGCTGCCTAAGGTTTGCTTAAAGCGGCTTTAAACTGCCAAGCTTGCCATCCGCCTGGCCCAACTCTTGGTCTTGTAACAACAACTGAGGCAATTGTAGTGTTTCCTGGATTATAAATTCCTTACTTGTTATACCATTATACTGAATGCACACATTTTGTTCTTCACTTTCTTCTTTGGGTTTTTTTTTCAGCTACCATAGTAGTTGAGTGCTTCAGGTATCTTGGCCCTACATTACCTTTACTTGGACAGAAAATGAACTTTTCATCTTCCCTTTTGCACTTCCTGTTATTTTACCTTATGCATCCCATTTCCCTAAAGATGTTTAGTTTTCTCCCACCATACTACAAGGCAAGAGCATATTTTTCATTACACAAAAGGCAGAATCATATTGTACGTAATTGCTGGTTCTATGTTTTTAACCACTACCTTTTGATTACAGTAGTGCCTGCAAGAAGACTAAGTCCACCCCATGCTGCTTCTTTTGGCTGTGTGAATCACGAATATGCATATTACTAGTGACAGAAATTGAAACTGACTTTTAAAATAATATTTGGAAAAATATTTGAGGGCAATGAGTATTTTAAAGACAGCTTTTGTTTCACTTTAAAGTACAAAGAACAGTTTTATAAAAGTAAGTTCTGTTGCCATTTCCTTTAGCAAAGAGATGCAGCTAATACCATGTATCAAATCTGGAGCCAGGTTTGGCAGGAGGAAAAGCGAGTAATTGATGTATTGGGGAGTTTGAAGACTGAGTTGTCTGTAAACTGTCTTCTTCAGCCACTAGCATTACTGCAAATTTTAACTTTAACTTCTACCCTGAGAAGTCTTCAGTGTCATAAATTGTATCCACTAAGAAAATTGACAGGATGCTAGATGAATTTGTAATAAAACCAAACACAGAGGGAGATCCTCTGACATTTCACTAACTTGTAAGTTCTTTATGAGGGATGACTCCTAATTATTTGCACTAAAGGCCCAGTAAGCACCAAGAACAGAAGCAAGATATGTGAGATCTGTGTAGATTTCTGCTCAGGATAATGAAGAAGGGCGAACTCTATTTCTCCTTGCTGAATTTTCTCTGAATTGGCTCTAGTAGGGCTTATTTCCTGCAGACATAAGAAAATTACTTTGGGTAAAGAATAACTTAGACATTTTACTAGACTTCACAATTTTAGTATCCTCTTATTCCAAAAAAACCCAAATCCAACAATTCAAATTTTGAACATATTCCCTGTTTCCTGGCTCATGGTATTACTACACAGAAAAATTTTTGTACTAACCATTTCTATTTTTTCCCCTCAATAGTATTTTTTGGAAGTCTTTGTGCAGAACTTTGAAGGGAAACATCTACAATTTCACTTGCAGAGTCCATTTTTTAAATTAACCAATCAAAAATACTCCACAAGTCCAATGTTTCATTCGTTTTAAGGTCAAAAAAACCACCAAATTCTGTCTTTTCCATTCCGAACTGTGAATCAGCCACAGCAAACATGGGCTGCAACAGTTTTGAGATTCCAGCAAGCTGGAGTATTATTCAGCTGCAAAGTTAATTAATCTATGAAGTGTAAATTAGGAGAGACCCAAACATCAGCTGCTTTCAGATTATGACCAAAGATAAAAGATACCCCATTAGAACAGCATCCCCCACCTCCAGCCACATTGAAGCTAGGAAATAGAGCTTTTCTTCTTAGTTTTTGACAAATTAAATCTGCACAGAAGGCATACCTTTTGGGTATGCCAAGACCACACAGCAAGACAGTTACCGAGGCGGAATTAGAACTTGGGAGTTCCTGGTTTATTGTCTTAAGTTAAAACCACTAGACTGAGCTTATTCTAAGGGAGGAGGAGAAAAAGTGGCCAGAAAGTAAACTTTTAAAGCATGGCAGTAAATTTTGAGCTTGTAGAATGTTGGATATTAATGGCAATAGGAGGATTTTTTTTTAAAATCAGGATAACTTCTAGAGTCTACTGTAACTGCTCACTGCTGTAGTGCAGAACACCCAACGCCAGCTGCCCACATTTAGAAATGTTTTTAAAGAAATTCATACTGACTTGCCTAATGCTTATCTGAAGCTGCAGTCTTTATTTCATCATATTCTAAGCCAGTGTAAATCAAAGGAACTCCATGAGCTTTTACTACAGTTACTTTAAACCGGGCTGATAGCTTTTCCCACATAGAGGAATTTAAAGTGGTAAGATAAAAAAACCCAGGTATTAATTTCACTTTGTTAGCTTACACCAATAAACTAACCAAGGTCTTTCAAAGCTTTAGCTGGTCAGCAAAATGTTTCTGCAAATACTGCAAAACTTCTGTTTTAAAGGATCATCCACTACTGTGTGAATAAACACTGTGCAATAAACAACACTGCTCCATTTGCAACTCCTCTGAAGCTTGCCAATTCCTGATGTTTCATATAATCTTACACCTCAAGCCAATTTAGAAGTATTGTAGCAGCAACTCGAAGACTAACTGCTGCAGAAACACAGAGCAGTAATGTTTTCCCTATCCATCACTTCACAGATGAGAGAGGGATGGATAACATTTTCGTTGACACCTAATAGAGCACACAGAGCAAATGTTTACTCAGTTCTTCTGCTTTGAAGATATTGTCAAGCCTTCTGCTGACAGCCATTACTGTTCCTGCTTGTTTAGACACAGCTCTGAAATGCAGAGATATGAAACATGAAAGGTATCAGACTTCAGTGATTTCACAGTGTGATGAAAATGTTATATATTACAAATCCATTGCAAATCCAAGTTTGAAAGACATACAAATACTGCTGTTTGAACTATAATTCAGGCTCTTTGGAAGCCAAAAAAGAGCCTGTGACCTGGAGCTCTTCCTGAACTTCCAGCATTTGGAATGCAAAAAAAAGTATTCACTTCCACGCAGTCACCAGGGATGAAATCTTACACTGACCCACTTGTGGGGCAGGGGTACATGGGTGGTACACACAATACATGTGGTACTTATGCAGAGTTTTATATCGAATTATTTCATTGATTATCTTCTCATATCTGTGGAGACAGTACTGTTTCTTAGAGGAATGAAAAGAGGCACATGCCAAAACCTAAGCTCAGCCACTGAAAAAGCCACAGGTATTTGTGTGCTAAGAAAAAAAAACCCAAACCAAAACCAATGCTTTCAACATTTTATGGAGACCTAACAAGACCATTTTTTTAAGTAATTTCTTCTACTGCTATACTTACCTTTCCAAGAAGCATGCCATATAGCCAGAAGGGACTCCTGCTTGGAGGGACAGCAACACTAAACTAGGCCAAGTTCCCAATAGAGATGTATCTTGTTTTCCATTGCAAAAAAGGCCTGTAGGAATTCACAACAAGTAGTGTGCATTTGCTTCTTGACATTTCTTATTAAAGGTTCAAGCTACATTATAAAGTCTTAAAATATCTACTACACAGAACTCAGCATGCATTCATTGGTGGGTATTTATAGCTTTCTCTGCCTCTACAATGAGCCATTTGGAGGAGTAAAGCTGTCAGAATTTTATTTCCATTCAGAAACTATGCCATGATTTATGCTTTTTAAACTTTCCATGGTTAAATGTCTCATGACTCACTTTCTAGTAACTCCTTTTATTAAACTCATCTTATGATGAGCTGAAGCTCGATAATACCCACAGAATGAACAGCACAGCAGTTTTATAGAAAACTGTGGACATTTTGTTATCTGCCTTTGAACAATCATTAGCCTCCACATTGTGAGTCATATTAAAAGCTGTGATGCCTTTCTGTCCCAGTGATAGAAATTTAAAGAAAAATAAAAATTATGACATGAAGTGTAAAAGAACTGGGATGTTTCTCTTAAGTACAGGCAGTGATATGATTTCTCTGCAGCTTTATTACCAACATAATATGCCTGGAAAAAGCCAAAGATATAGAAGATTTAGGACAGGTAACATAATGGGGGTGGACTCTTCATTAGGGACTGTAGGGAGAGGACAAGACGTAACGGGTTCAAACTTAAATGGGAAGTTTAGATAAGATATGAGGAGGAAATTCTTTAATGTAAGGGTGGTGAGGCACTGGAATGGGCTGCCCAAAGAAGTTGTGAATGCTCCATTGCTGGCAGTGTTCAAGGCCAGGCTGGACAGAGCCTTGGGTGATATGACATAGTGTGAGGAGTCAGTTCTCCTGATAGCAACTATTCTCTCAAGTCCTACTAAGACTAAAGAATATATTTGCTACCTTGTAAATCCAGACAGATACATTTTTCAGCAATTTCTTCTTACAAAACACATGCTTTGATAAAAAGCAGATATGAAGCAAACCTCACAATCAGAAAGCTTTTCTGTATTATGCATAGAGCAGGAAATGTTTGTAGGTATGTATTAATATTTTTAAGGTTAATATAAATAATATAAGCCTTCTTGGTTTCCTTCCAGAAATATAACTTGGTCAACTGATAAAAAAAAAATAAGAATTATTTCCTTATTTCTCTCTCTTGAATTTGTAGTCCAGAGCATTGCATATGCTCAGCCAAAAAAAATCACATCACAGACTGGTTTGGGTTGGAAGGGACCTTAAAGGTCATCTAGCTGCAGCCTCCCTGCCATGGGCAGGGATATCTTCCACTAGACCAGGTTGCTCAAAGCCCTGTCCAACCTGGACTCGAAAACTTTCAGAGATGGGACATCCACAGCTTCTTGGTGCAACTTGTGACAGTGTCTCACCACACGCATGGTAAAGACTTTCTTCTTATATATATATATATATATATATATATATACATATAATCAAAACCTCCCCTCTTTCTATTCAAAGCCATTCTCCCTTGTCCCATCACTACATGCCCTTGTAAAAAAAAAATCCTTCTCCAGCTTTCTTGTGGGCTGCCTTTAGGTATTGGAAGGCTGCTATAAGGTTCCTAGAGCCTTCTATTCTCCAGGCTGAACAAGGCCAACTCTCACAGCCTGTCCTCATAGGAGAGGTGCTCCAGCCCTCTGATGATCTTTGTGACCTTCTCTGGACTTGCTCCTACAGGTACACATCCTTCTTACACTGGGGACCAAGAGCTGAACACTGTATTCCAGGAGGGGGGAGGTCTCAAGAGACTGGAGGAGAGTGGGAGAATCACCTCCCGCGACCTTTTGGCCATACTCCTTTTGATGCAGCCCAGCACATATATGGTTGGCATCCTAAACTGAACTTTAGGACTGCCTGGCTTCATGGCTTTTGGAAAACCATTTGACCTGTTCTCTTTTCCCAGACTCCCCACTGTATGGCCACTGATTCTGTGAAAGAGACTTAGTATGGGTTTGACAGTCCAAAGCTCTGAAATGATATATGTAGACTGCATTGTGTGTGACCATTTCACATACATATTTATCCCACATCACTTCTGGATACGAAGTGCCATTAGTTTAAAATGGATATGCCTGAAGTCCAAACTATTTTGTAGTGGCAAAATGGCAGTATCCAGAGCAGGAATATTTCTTTTTGTTTGTCATGACAAATAGAAAATGCAAATAGTAATGCAAATTCAAATAAGGCAGGTAATATAAATGCAAGCAGTAATTGCTAAAGGACATATTTTAGTGAAGAATTCTTATGCAGCATTAACTTCTTCCTCTCCTCCAACTCAACCTCACCTCTGCTAGGAACTTACATTTTACATGCATCATGTATTCTAACACATTGTTGTTAAATCAGGCTACACCAAACACAAACACCAAACAAACACTACTACCAGCATTTAACAGTGAAACGGAGGTAGGTTTAGGTAGAGATCTCCAGCTCACCCAGCAAAGCAGAGTGAAACATTGGTACTTGAAGACACTGCCCCTCCCTCAGTGTTACCTTCTGATGCCTCCTCCAGAGCTTCCCTCTTTGGTTTCCATAAGCTTGATTTTCATGTAGTTATATAGAAATCTATTACTGGTGATGAAAACTCACTGCATCAATCACAAAGCTCTGCCTGCCAGTAGCACAGGCTAGTGACAATGGCAAGTGGTGGCCCTGATGGAGCTCTTGCCATGTGATTACATGTTGCTATCCAGAGTCATCTCTATTGCGTCTTGCAGTTCCAGAGCCCCAGGGCACAAAATAGATTTTTTCAGTCAGTTAGTCATTCCTAATGTCCATATAACAGTACAGATGCTGAGAAAGACAGAGTGAAAGTCCAAAAAAAGACCAGAAAGCAGAAAGACTAAAGGAGGTTGATGTGTCCAGAAGTGAAATCAAACTGAAAGCTAAACCCACAGCTGGGTATAAAGTTGTCATTGAGGTCTCTCCTCCAAGGACAAAGAGGATTACCAAAAAGAAAGGCACTTAAAGGCCTTTAGCAGGTGCTAGCACAATGTAAACAATTGTAACTACAAATCACAATAATGGCCATGAAATACTCCAGTGTTTCTGTGGACAGTGTTTCCATGTATTTGCTGCAGACAGAAGTTTACAAAAGGCATAAGTTAAAACATTTCTATAAGTGCAGTGCAAAGATAAAATGGTCTGTGCACAAAATATTCCTTTCTATTATATATGATCAGGCACTCCTAACACTTAGCAGAAAGGAGAAGAAAAAAACAGAAAAAAGATGCCTCTCTTCCAGAAAGTCTTGATTTTTGCCGTTCAAGGGCTGTGATGCATGCATCATTAATTTCTATGCAGAAAATATTGTTCACTTCAACCAGCAATTAGTGGTAACATTTCTATCCTGTGCAGTGATGAGATCTTTATGCTAATCATTACACAGCAGTAAATTAATCATTTGGGCACATTTAGATGGTATGTATATTTCATGAGACAGATACAGATATCAAGATCAGTTTGATATTTACTGATGGTAAATGGAAGTGTCTCAAATCATTATGGGGGAAGCATACTAACTAAATATACAGCCAAAGCTGTTTGCAGTGCAGCAGCAAGAAGAACCACTTCATCTCTTGTTCTGGGAAACAGCTCACATTCTTTGTTTTTAATTATTTTAAAGGAAGAAAAAATCTCACTGGACCACATAGAACTGAACCATCAAAAGAGACAGTGAAACTCCAGTGATGTCTTGATATACGAAGGACAAAAGCACCACCTTAGTTTCCTATCCTGCAATTCTTTTATTATTTGCAAAATTACCTATGTTACATTATGCAGTTCTGAAAAGAGACTTTTCTTTACCATTTGTGTTATAGTCTAGTCAGGTAAATGAATTATGTATTGGCCTCATCCCTCTGTAACTATGTCCAAAAGCTTTGAGTTGTAGAGAAAAGAAGGCTACCCAGGGGCCTCCCTTCTCTGCAGATGCAAGAGATTTGTAATATCTTGAGGAAAGTATTTATTTGAAATTTAAATTTTTGACATATATTTAAATACTACCACTGTTTCTTCAACTCTCAGCTCAGAGATCTTTGCAGGCAAAAAGCAATCTACTCCAGAGCTGATAGTGTGCTATTTTATCAGAGAGAAATGTACACACGGTCTCTTTATCATAGAATATCAACAAAATACTTCTGATAAGCACAGACTTATGGCAGTTGATCTTAACAGTAAGAGTAATATAAATAATATCCTCAGCTATTACTTTCTGAACTGAATTTGAGAAGATTCTCAAAGTTCAAAGGTGGCATGCAAGTAGAAAGCAAAGTTATGTTGGCTTACCTGGATCACTTCAGAAGCGCTCTTCAATTGAAAATCGAGCAACCGATACATGTTTAATTGCCACCAATTGAAACAGCATAATTGCTACACTGAACAGGGGATAAAGACAAACTATTGCGCAGAAGGTACATAATCCCACTGGGAAAGGAAAGAAGCTTATTAGCAGATCTTCATTTAGGGAAATTTTTGAGGCAGGTACATCTGAACAGGCAGGTTATCAGGACAGCACAGTGAACAGCTGAACCTATAGGTCTGAGAATTATCACAGATAAGACAAAAAGAACAGGCGATTCAAAAAGACAGTGTCTTATTTTAGTGAAATTTTTTTGTGTGTAAAAAGAAACTTTTTTTCAATTTGAGAATTAAAATATTTTTAATTTCACTATTTTATAAAAATAAGATGGCAACCTTGATTTTGAACAGGTTTTTCAAAATCCCCTCTGCAAAGCTTCTCTCTAGAGCTATGTATCTGAAGTTGACATGAAGGCTAAATTTTCTTCAGGGGCACCATGATCTTATTTTTTGCAACATGTCTTATGTAGCCTGGGAGCCCACAAGCACATCGTAGGATGTGCTGTGGTACTATGTTCATACTGCAGCATTCTTCTCCTATTCAGGAGAACTGCATTCTGGAAGAAGTCAGTAATACTCTGTGAAGGTCCAAAGGCTTTAGAGACAGATGAGGATCTGTCAGTGGTAAGCACCACCAGCAATGCTCCTTTCAAGCAAATCAGAAGAAAGAAGAATAGGCACAATGCCTTGAAAACATAGGAAATTTTTGCTAAATTTATTTCAATACTGTTTATTTCAGAAGAAAGTGCAGAGAATCTCCAGGCAGCTTTTCTGTTCCTGAAATGATTTGGTGGGAAAATTGAAATTTTTAATAAATATGATGTAGACTATTATCATGGTGAACAGATATCATAGTCATTAATTCTGTAAAAATGAACGGCTTGGCACTCAGCTATTGCTCAACTACAGAATTGATTAACAGCACCAGGGACTGTCTGCCATTTGGTTTAATACTCCATGTTGTTTGTTATGATACTTATTTGGTGTTGATTACAGGGCAGCAGTTATTCACATCAGTAAGTTTACTTCCTGTAAAATTGAAAAGCACAAACAAGGATCACATCACAAAGGAATGAGAAGAAATCATACACCTTTAAATATTCCCCAGTGCCACTTCCATCTTCTCTACAGATACCCCTGAAACTCATCTGAATGTTCATAATCTTTGAGCAGGAAAAAAACCCAAAACCAAAACCCAACAAAGTATACAAGAATCAAGTTCCCAGACTAACTGGCTTCCAGCAGGGGAAAGCATCCCTGCAAGAGAGGAGCAGCTGGGAATAGCTTCAGGAGCCTGAATCAAAATCTGCTTTTACACTGCATTCGGATGTTAGCTGGCAGGTAGTGAAGGTCACAAATCAAAGCTGTGATGCTGTTTCTGAAACATCATAGCATTTCAGAGAAAATCTGCCAGATGAGATTCTCTGCATGTCACAATGGCAAGTCTTCCATCAGAAGAAAAGGACATGCACAGCTTTCCACAGGGAGGTGCCCAAAGAAACACAGGGTATCTGGGAGTCGTGAGGTTGGCTTCCTATCCTCAATGTCCTGGTTTTTCTGAGTCTCACATGAAGAAACTTCTACTAAGATTTAACAGCATGAGCTGAATGAACTATTAAAAGCCCTACTATTTTAGCATTTTATCATACATTACCATTAAAACAGCCAGGATTAGTTCTCTTACAACCTGAAACTGTGTAGAAACTATAGTATTATCTTCAGAGAGTAGAAAGACCATTTTTATTTATAGTACATCATTCTTATGAATAGAGTGAAAGACAGAAAATGAAACCAAAAACTTGCACACTAACTCAATACATTAATTATTCTGATGCAACAAATTTATTTGGTATATTTTTCCTGCTGCATAAGATCACTTTGCATATAAATAGTTATTATATTGCAGTCAAAGAGTTATACCTTCACCAGAAATTTGTAAGTACATAAAAGAAGACATTTTAAGTAAAAATCACAAATGGAAGACATCAGAACAGCAAAAAGAAACAGGAATGTGTAAAAGAGCATGTGCTTTGAGGAAAACAGACATCACAATGCACAAACCCAGGGTGAAAAACAGAATTTCCCACAGCTGTAGACCACATGCATTAATGGACTTGCAATCTTTTCTGAGGAACAGAAACCTTCTTTCTTGCTGTTTTATTACCTTGGCAACATCTCTTCCATGTCAGCAATTACATAGGAGACAACAGTCCAAACAGCAGCACAGAGATTCATCTGGTTTGGATCCTGAACTGTCATTGTGTCCCCTTGAGAATGATGAAACCAGAAGTATTTACTGAGGTCATCACGCAAGCTGGCACCTACAGAGAAAAAGAGGCAATATTCCATTATAGGAATACAAATATTTAGAAAGGAATATAAACTTGAATCCATTCCTGGGCTGCTTATGATTAAATCCACATGCAACTGTATAAAGTTCCTAATAATAACTGCAAAGGGCCATGGCATGTGCAGTTTGTAGGTTTTTGGTTAATTGACTTAAGTGAGCAAGAGGTAGCAATAACTCACACAGGGGAAAAGTCAACCTTCCCCTGGGAGACTTGTTTCCTCAGCAGCAGTATACATTCATTTTCCTCTAAGACTACCAGAGTCCAAGCAGGAAGATTCCTACAGAAACACCACACACTGCGATGCTTCCTCTGTTCTTCATCTCACTGCTCTGCTAATGAGATACAACTGAGTTATGGATCCTCTCCTTGTTGTTATTTGTGTTGGGAAACGCTTTGGAATTTGCTCCTGCTTTTGACCCTCTGTTCAACAAGAGGATGTGCTGTTTCAGAGCAGATTTTCAGAAAACCTAACACAGATAACCCAGGGCTACGGCACCCTCACAGAGGAGACCTCATCAACACGGGCAGAAGCAACTTAGGTGGAAACATGGTTCTTCCCATTCAAGAATTGACTCCCTTTTGGGATACACAGATAGGGGAAGTACTACTCTAACCCAAGCCAGGTGGTCTCAGGGAGCAGAAATAATGCTGGTAAGGCATCATGCACAGTCCCAAAGCAGACCAAAGCCAAGAGGAGCAGGGGAAGCTGCTGCCTCACTACCCAGAGCAGCAGGGATGCCAGTGGGAGATTTTCACCCTGGCCATTTTCTGCCTGGTCCAGTCCCCACTGCCCTTTCTACCCCTCTGTCCCTTACTATTTCTTCTCTCTCAGTTCATTATCTCTGCCTCTTCTCTGGTTTTATCAGCCTCCATCTGCTTCGGTTTTACCTCAACTTTATCAAGTCTTCTGTCATTGACAGAATTTCACCCCAAATTTTGAAAATGAGTAAATGTGATATTTTCACCCAGCACACTAATTCACTGCTTGCAATTCTTCTGCATTGATTCTCTTGGCCTGCCTGATGATCAGGGCTAGGAGCTGCGCAGCTGCCTGGGTAGGACATACCTAGCATAACAGGACCCTCTTCTTGCATGTTCATTAAACTCAGAGAACAAAAAGTAATGTGAATTCACAAAAAAGAGCTGTGGGCCCCAGGGGGAAAAACAGACTGAGGCTACTCCTACTATGCCAAGTAAGACAGAAAAAAACACAGGAATGTTTGACTGTAATGACGAAGTCAATAAATTATTCATATATTTATTTACATGCAGTGGAAATCAGTATCAGATGATGGGGTCTTTGATAAACTCATGCATGCTCCTAAGAGTTAGTCATGATTTTTCTTGGTTTCCCTGAGATGCCTGAAGCCTTTGAAGAGAATGAAAGCAAAATTTCTCACAGTGTAACTGTACATTGCTATAATATGTATCTTTTGATCACTCACACAGTTATTCAGGACAGAGTCTGGATCTCACTGTGGTTAATAGGTATGTTTCTACTGCTGTAATGGGGACTGGCTGGGAATGCTTGATTCACTGCTGTTTTAGAGAGAATAAATAGAAAGTTAATGCATTTTATAATTCCATCCAAGATGAAGATCCCTTCATAAGAGAGATGATACACAGGAAGATCAAACGTTATAACATACGGTTATAGAGCATTGTGATTAATTTTATTGTAAGAGGCTGTTCTTGCCCTTAACAGACTTGTTTGCTACTGACTTTAAGCAATGCAATTGCACCCAAAGTCACTGGACAGGATACACCCTGAATTATGTTCCAATAATTTTAGCACTGAATTTATGTCAACTCATTCACTTTTAAAATTTCATTCTGGATTCTTTTGAATATATACAACTATAAAAGCGTTGAACAATGAAAAATTCTTTAACTGAGGGACTTCTACGCTACAGGCAAATTACAAGCCACTGGGGCAAACCCATTACAATTTTTGAGCACTTTTGTCAGACTCATGACAAAAACTGCTTGGAATTTGTCATAGACGTTTCATTAATCACAGTTACTATAGATTAACAAAGTCATGCTTTATCTCTGTGAATGGAACAAGGACAAACACCCTTTGCATTGTGATGTTTAACTCCCTGAAATGCTGAAGCAGATTTGTTTCTCTAAATTGATTTTAAAAATCAGAAAATGTTCTGACTTTGTCATCAAGGAATTACTGTGCAGGAAATATCAGTGTGTGAGTAGAGAGAATATTGAAAGGTTCCTAAACTGGCTGTGCTCTCTCTTTCATGTCTTGGGTTAGCATTGAAGTCAGTGACCTGTAAACATCTTGTGAGACTAAGGAAAAGACCCTAAGAAAGCAGTTTGTCCTATGTAATTAGAAACAAAAGTGAAAATCCATGTTCTTGGCTTTGAGCACAAGAACTGTTTACAAACCGAGGGCCTCTCACAAGCCTTTAGACATGAAACATCCTGGGGCACAAATATGACTGCAAGCAATTTTCATGTCTCCTGTTCCAAACTTGAGGCTCCTCCTTGCTGATGTTAGCTGCCCAGAGATATTTACGGCTTCCAGAGGTCATCAGGCTGTGGCAAGGCACTGAATAATGCCCTTCTGCAAGTGAATGCATCCAGGAGTGAGAGCTGGGAAGTTCTACGGGGCTCCACAGCCTGTAGTCACCTTGGATTACCTAAACAAAGCCCAGGGGATCTTATAGCCCCTTTTCTAAAAACCTAACAGAAGAAGCAGTGCTATGAGCACAATCAGCCATCCTACAAAAGGGAGGGAGCGAAGAATTCTGCATCACACTTCAAACAATGAGGTTTCAAAGCACATCAGCTGGCTGACTGTCTTGTATCCTCAATAGCCACTGAATTATTAACCCTTCTCAAACAAAATCTGCCTCAAAGGCAAACACACCACTTCCAGAAGCTTGAAATAAACTGGAAAAATTCACTTAGATACAAGTTTTAAAGCTCCAATTGCTAACCATTGTGTCCTTTCACCTAAAATGGATCTAAGGTTTGTTTGGGGCTTTTTTTTTGTTGTTATTAGGCAACATTTCCCACAGGAACAACAGCAAGTAATAAATATAAGTTTATCCTTGCCAGCTATATAAGCTAGCAGTCAAGTGAAACAGATGACTACCCAAGTCTCAGACCTATAAATTATCTCCATCCTAGCCACTCAGAAAGAGGAGAAGATACAGCCTTACAGGAGTCTGAAAGGAGGTGCTGCATAGGTATATCACATATTTAATTCTGATTTCCAGGTGGAACCACTACTCAAGCAGAAAAATAAGAGATGGGCTGAGTCCTCCACTGTCACGTTTTATGCACTTTGTTCCTTTCCTGTGTTTGCAGAGCACCCGTAAAGAGAAAGGGAATGTTTGCCAAACAACCCCCTTTAATCATCCTTTTTCAGTCTGTTCACATTTACAGTAATGCAAATCACATAAAGAATACTACTGGCCAATAAGGAAATTGGTGACAAACTGTTTCTAGCTGGATGTAGTAGGTGCTGTGGCATGAAAACAGCAAATGTTAAAAATCACTGCCAAAAATGCTGCTCTTATTACTTGAATGCATCAAAAATACTGGTAGTTAAAAACTGGGAATAATTACTAATTTACAGCTACAATAAGATAATAATAAGATAACTGATCATTCATAGTTCCATTACAAAGTGGAAGGAAGCTCTCTCCAGTAGAGTGGTGCAGCGCAGTTACTCAACGGCAGCTACCTAGAGCCCTAGCTGCTGGGTGTGACCCATTCATATGGGTCTGATGGAGAGACCACTGGAGTTATATCTCATGTTTGGAGCAGCTGCTGGGGCCAAGTAGTCCACCATTTAGTAGCATGATGCGTGTGTTTTGGCACTTAAAACAGGGCTCTTCTTCTTACAGCAAATGAATCAATCCACTTTCATGCAGTTGTGAGAAAAATAAGCCAGTGAGGTAAAACTGCACCAAAGCATTCCACTGCTTTTTGTTTTATTAATGTGAATTACACATAATATAACATAACACATAATAGCATAACAACTGTTTGTCTTTCAACCTTTTGATGCTACTGTTGCCAGCCCTTTCACCCCCTCCATTTGCCCTTCTTGTGACTTGCCTGAGGTACTGTTACAAACATGCCATCAGGACCCTGTTTCCTAGCCCCACATGGTAGCTACCTCATGGAGCAGAGTAAGATATGCCATCTCCTGTGCTGCTGCAATGAGGGCACCATCTCCAGAAATGGCATCTTTCCATCTGCACACCAGGAGCTCCTTACTGGAGTTTTGCATAAGGTCACTAAGATGGTTAAGGAGTATCTTTCCTATGAAGAAAGGCCAAGAGAGCTGGGGCTGTTCAGCCTGGAGAAGAGATACATACCAGCTCGGAGTGAAAGAAGAAGAGGGAGCCAGGTTCTCCTTTGACTGCCCACTAACAGGACAAGAGACAATCACCATAAATCAAAACACATGAAATCCCATCCAAACACCAGAAGACATTTTTTTTCTGAAAGGGTGGTCAAACACTGGGAGAGGTTGCCCGGAGAGGTTGCCCAGAGAGGCTGTGGAGCCTTCATCTGGACATTCTCAAAACCTGACTGAACATGGCCCTGAGTAATGTACTGCAGCTGTCTCTGCTTGACTAAGGGGTGTTGGACTAGATCAACTCAAGAAGACTGCCAACTTCAGCCATTCTGTAGTACTCTTAACACCTTGGTGCTATTTCCTTGGTTCATTCAGACAACTCTTCTAACTGACACAGCATAAACGAATTCTTCAACTCCTTCCTGTCTTGAGCTCATTTCATGAATCTCTGCATAACGAGCTATTTCACATATGTTTTGATGCACTGCACAAATCAGGTAAAAGCCTTGTGGTAAGTGATACTGACAATGCATTTTCAGTAATCAGCTGTGTAAGACTATCTTGATGAAAATACACACACACGTTCTGAAGAATACTAAAAAGGACCCATCCCTTCTAGCTCCTGATCTCAGCATGAAATGCACAATGTGAATATTAATAGCTGAAGACCAGAATATTTACCTTCCTCACAACATGACCGCATTAGACACCAATTCTTCACACATTAATGAACTGTCTGGAACTTTTTTTTTTTTTGCCAACTTAAGAATATGTGATGTTGCTATTGAGGGAGAAGGATAAACGAACCACAAAATGAATGATGAGTGTGTCAATGATGACCACTGCTTCTTGTCAATCACTGTCAGGCACTACTGCTTTCATATGCACTGCTGTGATAAGTTAACATTAGAATTAAACTCTGTTGACAGATATTTAAGCATTACAATTATCATTCTTTGTGCAAACAATGACTGTAAAATTAGTTATTGATTATCAGAATGATTACAAAGGCAGTTTCCATAAAACAGAGATATCCTCAAGGGTGGAAAGCATATGGAGTATTATTTCAGTGTAAAACCTTTTAGATTACGTTCCTCACTACATTTTCTCTTTTCTTTTTCATATCCCAAATATCGTTTAATTGACACAGGAAGCCAAATGTGAGTATTAAAGTCAATCCACATTCGCTGTACTGTCCCACTTGTCTTTGCTTTTAAGTAAACTTCACAACACAACTATTCCATGAATCTTTCAAACACGATGGGAAATTCCCCACTGTTTGTATAACCTCTCCTGGGTGTGCTGGGTCTTCAGTATTACAGTTAGATCTTTGGGATACTGACCTCTACATGTAGATTGCCATATATACTGAAGTTAATATGCTAATGAATTACAACAGTGTATAACTTTTTTAGGTTTCATTTTACTGCAGTCCCCTGAGGAGGTGACAGAATTGTCACTCCTCTATTTTACACAGTATGTATACCTCTCCAAATAGAAAAGACTCCAGCTTTAAAGAACACACTCTCTAAACAGACAAGAGGGACTGCAGGATGAGAGAGATGCATGCAGAGATGAAATGGCACATTCATTTTCTTACAGAAGCTGAGAAAGGAATAGATGCCAGACATGTGAGCATAGGCCAGCACCCCGCTGAGCAAGCTGTACTGCTTCCTAACAGAAAAGTTGGAAATGCCTTAACAAGGGATATTTTGCTCAATGTTTCCAAAATAATATGAAACTAAAAGAAAGGCTTTCCAAGGTGAAGTGTGTATCTCTTGCATCTTCCAAGTGCCTATGTGTTCAAGCTTCTTCTCGTTGTCAAGACAGATCTCCATACTATCAAAGGTCCTGCTTGTAGAAAAATGTTAACACAAACACCTAATCTGAAACCTTTTCCTGGCTGCAAAAGACAGATTCTTTTTTTTCCCCACCTATTAAACATTGCTTTTTCCTGAAGAAACAAGAAAACTTTACTTCATTATGAAGTTTATTCAAATCTTGAACTTTTTAAGTGCCAAAGATACTCTTCAGGAATGTACTGAGAAACTATAATGCCTTGGAAATAAAGCAAGACCTGATGAAATATGTATGTCCTTTTCCTTTACATTGAATACCTAGAAATAGGAAAAAAGAGGCAAAGCAGAACATCACAATCTTCAATGCAGTTTAAAAACTAGCACGTTCTAGGAAATCATAAATACTGAAGAGTTTTCTCTTCCTCACATCAAACTGCTAACTCAGTTTTGTGCTCTTAAACACCCTATGAAATGGGAGTGTAGAGGTACACGCATGTCCATTCCATAATAGAATCAATAACCTCTCACTTCTCACAGCTGGAGCATGCATGCTCCAGACATTTTGAAAGGTCGAAACTTCAGGGCCGAGGTGGGGAGGAAAGAATTTCTCCTTCAAAGGACACAGAATCATAGAATAGTTAGGGTTGGAAAGGACCTTAAGATCACCAAGTTCTAAACCCCCTGCCACGGGCAGGGACACCTAACACTAAATCATGCCACGCAAAGCTATGCCCAACCTGGCCTTGAACACTGTCAGGGATGAAGCATTCACAACTTCCGTGGGCAACCCATTCCAGTGCCTCACCAACCTCACAGTGAAGAATTTCTTCCTCATATCTAATCTATACTTCCCCAGTTTAAGTTTGAACCCGTTACCCCTTGTCCTATCACTACAGTCCCTAATGAGGAGTCCCTCCCCAACATCCCTATAGGCCCCTTTCAGATACTGGAAGGCTGCTATGGAGTCTCCATGTAGTTTTCTCTTCTCCAGGATGAACAGCCACAACTTTCTCATCCTGTCTTCATACGGGGGGTGCTTCAGTCCCATGATCATCCTCATGACCCTCCTCTGGACTTGTTCCAACAGTTCCATGTCCTTTCTATGTTGAGGTCACCAGAACTGCACACAATACTCCAAGTGAGGTCTCATGAGAGCAGAATAGAGGGGCAGGATCACCTCCCTCGACC
>JANRGW010012366.1:22841-34761 GCA_024733675.1 Psilopsiagon aymara | reverse complement strand
TCTCTTCTCCAGGCTGCCCCAGCCCAGCTCTCTCAGCCTGGCTCCAGAGCAGAGCTGCTCCAGCCCTCGCAGCATCTTTGTGGCCTCCTCTGGACTCACTCCAACAGCTCCACATCCCTCTTGTGTTGTTGCCCCAGAGCAGGACGCCAGAGAGCAGAGGAGGTTCCCCCCAGAGCACAGTAGAGGAGCAGAATCCTCTCCTCATCTGGAGATGCAGCCCAGCACACATGGGGCTCTGGGCTGCAAGTGCACACTGTTGACAAATGATAAGTTTAAGAATACTGCTTCACAAGTAAAGGGTTATAAACTATTTTCAATTCAGTGTTTACTGGTTTCTGAATATTTTACAGTGTAACTTTTACAATATTTTAATCAAGCTAATTATATAAAAAGACTGTATCTGTCTGGCCAGATAACGCTACAGCACATCCTGTGCAATAATCACAGAACTGTAGAACAGTTTGGGCTGGGAGGGATCTTCAAAGCTCATCTAATCCAACCTCCTGCAATAAGCAGGGACATTTTCCACTAGACCAAGTTGCCTGAAACCACATCCAGCCTGGTCTTCACTGCCTCCAGGGACAGAGCATCCGTGACCTCTCTAGGCAACCTGGGCCAGTGTCTCACCACTCTCATTGTTCAAAATTTCTTCCTCACATCCAGCCTGAATCTCCCCTCCTTTAGCTTAAAACATGGCCTGTGAAGAGCCCCATATCCTTTCCTGTATTCCCTGTCATTTTTTAATTTGTATTCTGCTACTATTGGCCTCTCAGTCTTGAAAACAAAAAAATATCTTCCCTTCAAACTTCTGAAGTGCCTTACTTCACTGAATGCCTTTAGAACTGAGTCACAATTAAGACTGGTGATTTTGAATAAACGAACCTACTATTTCGAGAATAACTTCCTTCCTTTTGAGTGACAGCAATGAGTAATTAAAATCTGGACAGAAACTTGGAAAACTTCACTGCGCTGGTAACAGAACCAGATTCTAAGATGTTCATAGTCATACCCAACTTAAGCCAGGTTTTTTATGTGAAGATCAAAGGCAATACCACTCACAGGGGTGCTGGGATTTTTTCTGTAATTTGTTTTCAAGGTTTATGAAGAAATACTCATGAACAGTAATTACATTTTAATTGGTAAAATGCATCTGAAGTCTCTAAAGAGGTTACACAGTTCATTCCAACACTGTCTATCTTAAAGCATTCAGATGAGACCACTGAAACTACAGGAGCAAACCAGACATACTCAGTCTGTCTCCCTGAATTCCTATTGCAAGCGTAATGTTACACACAATATAGGCTTCAGTAGGGTAACATTTCTCCTTCTAAGCAAGGACTTACACACTGTACTTCTGCACAGCTGGAATCTATTTCAACAGGGTAGCAGGTTTTAGTGCAATAAAATGTCAACAAACATAAACAACAAATTCTGGTTCCATGCAAGTCAAAGATTTAAAATTGAGCCAGAAATAAAAGTTAATTTGGTTTAAAATTTATTCTGGAAAAAAAAAGAGGAGGGCAAGACAAGAGCAACAAAAATATTCCCCAAACCCTGAGCAGAAGCAGTGTGTAACACAAGCACATTTCTGGTTTTATCCCAAGGAGGGAGCACCCTCTTGTGGAAATTGTATACGAAAACTGGATAATACTGCTTGGTGTGAAACCAAATAATCCTTTCTTTTCCATTCAAAAAAAACCCTTCCTGGAGTGGCCCCAGCTTCTTTATGCTTTTAGTCTTCCTACAGTGCTAGATCAACGTTTGAAATCTCCAGGCATTGCCATTAACCCAGCAAAGTCAACTTCCAATTCCACCAAAAAAGCAAAATTGCAGCGTGACCAAATTTAAGTTAAGCTGAAATTGGCTCTAAAAGGAAAACAATGGCAAATGAACTCATTGAAGGTATTGTTAATGCCAGCTGAGGAACACTCACCCATCAAACACCACACTTCTGGAGCTGCACTGGTTTGTGCTGACCTAGTTTGTGTTGGCATCATCATTGCTGCTAACTGACTACCCAAAATCTAGCCAAGGATGCTCTGTAACCACTGTCCTCATTTCTCTTCCACCACACCCCTTCTTCCCTAGTTTTGGCACCACTCTCTACTGCAAGTGTAAGATCTTTTCTCATTTTGACTTAAATCAGGCAGCCAAATAGCTCTGGTTCATTTTAGACAATGGCTGAAAAAAAGGGGCTTGATGATCACGTGTAGATGAACAAACATAAATATCCCTTCTTGACAGAGCAACAACTAGGAGATCTAATGAAGAGCCTTTCTGAAAAACTCTTCCACTGAATTCTACAACTCTTCTGTGTCAATATGGTACAACTTCCTTAAAGGGGACTTGACATTAATGCCAGACTTTCCATTAGGAATTTAGATCAACTGTCCACATTTCTCTGGGTTAATGGAGAAACCCTCTCTCTCACACAACAGAAATGCTGGGGAGCACAGTAAAGAGACTCACAAAAGCCCATATGCGGGGCCAATCTGAATCTGCCATCACCAGCACTGTGCTGGAATTAACCAATTTATCCATCCTGGCCTCTCTACTACTTTCCCCTATGCTTTCAGTTCCAGGTAAGGTGCTCAGACATTTAAATTCAGAAGCCAAACACAAGCCCCACATTACACGAATACCGCTAAGCCAACCTGGTATTGGGAGAAAATCAGAAGGATCATGTTAAACCCAAATTTTCTACCTTTTCAGTGGCAATCTTGCACAAAATGTGTATATTTGTGAGATGGGTGAACACACAGTGAATGCAGAATGAGAAGCAGCTAAGCAAAAATGAAATTGGGATGCAGATGACAGGAACATAATACCTACTGAGATAGATGTGAAAGATCAGGAGGTGACCTAGAAGGACCACAGTCATTAGGCTTAGAAGAATAAAAATCCCAGTTGTGATCAAAATGGCAGGTGCCTGAGTCTCAACTGGAGCTGCAGGAAGAAACACAAACCAGCGATCCGTTTGGTTCTTCAGAGCTGTAAAACAAAATAGATTGTCCAGGTATTACATACCTCTAACTAAACTTTACAGCTAGAAATACTGTTAACTCAAAAGTAGCCACAGACCCATTAGGCACTGGAGGCCTGAGAGATCTTGTATCTGCAAGGCCTTTAGGAAGAGCAGTTAGCTCCTTAAGGAAAGATCTTCACAAAGGTACTCTGCTTTTGTGAGACCTCACTTGGAGCACTGCATACAGTTCTGGTGTCCGCAACATAAGGACATGGAGCTGTCAGAGCAAGTCCAGAGGAGGCCAAGAGGATGATCAGGAGCATCTCCCATATGAAGACAGGCTGAGAACACTGGGACTGTTCAGCCTGGAGCTCACAGCTGTTTCACAGGGAGACCTCACAGCAGCCTTCCAGTATCTGAAAAGGGGCCTACAGGGATGCCAGAGAGGGACTCTTCATCAGGGACTGCAGTGATAGGACAAGGGATAATGGGCTCAAACTGAAACAGGGGAGATTTAGGCCAGATATAAGGAAGAAATTCTTTACTGTGAGAGTAGTGAGGCACTGGAACAGGCTGCCCAAGTAAGCTGTGGCTGTCCCATCCCTGGCAGTGTTCAAGGCCAGGCTGGATGGAGCTTGGAGCAACCTGGTCTAAGGAAAGGTGTCCCTGCCTGTGGCAAGGGTCTGGAACTAGATAATATTAAGGTCCTTTCCAACCTAAACTATTCTGTAACTCTAAATAGAAAATTGAAGAAATAAAGAACAGAGTTCCTCTTCAGGAGGAGAGCCCACAGAATCCAATGCCGTATTGAGATGTGCTGGCTGATTCACAGTTTGAAGAACTTCTAGTACCATAAAAGTGATGGTCGGAGCGAAGCACCATGGGGTCAATGAAGAACTCTGCAAAGACGTAGCACGCGATGAGCAGCAGAAGCCCAAGGCCCAGGATGGCAGACAGCACACTATTTAAAAAGAGCCTGTCAAGAAAGTGAGAACTCTGAGAGGCCTCAGTAACATCACACATACAATTCCAAACTCCCAGTGTCTAATAAAGAAGGTGATACAGACAGCTACCCTAAATTGCTTTGACACTTTCTTGTACTTCTGATAGATCCTGGGTAACAGTCTTACTTCTGATTCGTTATCCTGAGAAACTAAACTGTGATCCTTTAGAGCAACCGTGGTTACAAACCAGTTGTGTATTTACAACAGACAAAGACCTCCATGCACAAAATCTAAAGGCAGCGTAACATGGCACCCAGCCACAACTCTGCTTTCCACAGGGTTTTATGGCAGGAAAGTAAACTGGGAAACAATAACCAGTGATAGTCTCCTTATTCTTTATCTTAAACGTGGCACAGATTAGAGGTGCCTATACGCTGCTGTAACTCCTGCCAACTGGCAAGTCTTTTAGGAAAAGCATGGAAACTGGATGCAGGTTGTTTCAGAGATGGCAACATGGTTCTATGCCTAATCCAGCTCTCAGAAGCAGGAAGGAAACCCAACTGACATCCCATAAGCTTTTCCTCTTACCAAATAAGATTATGTCCTCTGTTTTCACTCACAGATATTCAGTTACAACAATTCTAAGTGTAGGAGTTTTATCCCTGGTGACTTGAATGTCATAATCACATTTGCATTTTTCATTTAGTTTTCTCATGACTGATTTTATTCACCTCTGAAAGAAAAGTAGTTCTGCGTGGCTGAGTACAGACAGGACTGACATGCAAGAGAATCTTGGGAAGAGGAGGGGTGACATTATTGATGCAGCATTGTGCTCCTGTCCCAATGCCAGGCTCTTACCAGTAATTCCTCTCTCCCACACAGTTGTTGAGCCATTTGCAGTGGTGATCAAAGCCACACACACACTTATTGCAAGTTCCACAGTGCTTTGACTTGGCACTCCTGCCAAAGAAGGGGTAGCATTAGTGCGGCAGCACCAGCTCATGACCATGACTTACCAGTGACATAAATACAAGGGGATACAGCAGTAATGATCCTTTTAATAGTGAGAAAACCTATGACATCAGGAGTACTTTAACACTTGAACATATCAGCCATCTTTGGACCACAATCCTAAATACTGCAAGTTTTGCCTTTCAGTGCATGGGGTGATTCTAATTTGGAGATCACTGATTTCTTATTTGAAACCCTTCTGCTGTTCTGCCAAGCTTGATATTAATGTCTGCCCTCTGAGCATTTCCTTCTAAGATACAAGTGCACATACACACACAATTTACATGTCATTAGGTCAAACACCAACACCCAGATAACACAGACCAGTACAGCCTTCACAACACAACACATGAGCAATTAAATATAACACAGAACCAGGCACACATTTGACACCAGGCACCCTCCCAACAAACCAAAACCTGCCACAGGATTAAGTTTAACATGCACTACAGAGCTGCAGGGGCTCAATTTCAATCTTACAGTCTAACATTAAAGACTAACAGTGAGGTGTAATGGTGAGAAAGACATACTAGAAGGAAAAAGGAAAAGAGAAGGTACTTACACATTTACATCACAGACATGGCAATGATGGTTTTCAATGACATGTGCATGCTGATTACGATTGAAAGTGGCCAGAGGCCCCAGATAGTTTTTTGCTCGTACATTTGCATCCGCAGGATCAATGGAGACTGCAGTAAGATGAACAACTAAATGGTAGATAAAACACACTCCTGGACACTGAAGGTAACACAGTTAAGGATTATATGAGTGAGTTAATGCATCTATTTTTATCCTCCATGCATAAAGCCCATAAAGGTGAGAAATATATGGCTTAAAATTAGAAATTACTACATAACTGGTTGCAGTACATTAATCTGAGCCTTACTTACAGAGATGTTTGCACTGTAATAAATATTAACTGGAAAAAGATAACTAAATCTGCAGGAACAACCCTCCTTATTACATACTACTTTGCCTCACAGAAATATCCTTCTTGTTTTAAGTTTTACAGTAAAACTCCTTTTTAAAGTAAAGGAGTTTTTAAAAAGTACCTTTACTTACCAGAATCTGACCCCACGTGCAGACAGTTGGCACAGATCCACATTTCTTTAGCCCATAGAGTCTTTGGAAAGGAACAGCCAGTTAAGGCCATGCACAGGCCCTTTCATGAGACCAAACTTCCAAGAAAGAAAGAGAAAAGTGTCATCAAGGAACTAGTATGGATCCTTTTTCATTTTCCTTAGTCAGAATCCCAAGGAAGGGGATCACCCCCTTAAGTAGGCTCCTACACAATTTACAGACAGACTGGATCCAGGATTTGTCACTCTTCCTTGAAACACTACCTTGCTTGGATTCTTATTTATTTCCAAATGTAGCCAGTCAGAGCAGCACTTTTGATCAGACACCTAAACCAACTGCTGATACTTGGAAAGAATATACAAACATGTAAGAATATACAAACATTTAAGAATATACACACACAGAGCAGCCACCCTGCGTGCCTGGACTACCAACACCCTGCTCAAGAGTTTGCTTCTCAATATACTGCAATTAAATCAGTGTGCATGCAAAAATTAACCTTCTGGTTTATTTGTTCTACACACAGAAGTGCACATAGAATCACAGACCGGTTTGGATTGGAAAGGACCTTAAGGTCATTTATTTTCAATCCCTTTCTATGGGCAGGGGTACCTCACACTAGAAGAGAGCTGAGCTTTACTATGTCCTACAGAAATAGAGCAGTGGATCAAGGTAAAAAAGGTCCTTGAGAGGTCTAGCAGCCTGGAGCTTTGATGACTGGTGTAGCAGAGTAGGAAGGGATTTGCCTTAGACACAAAAGAGACATTAGTGCTTTATTAACTGGTACTAAAACTTTGGGACACCTTAACCTGTTGAATTGGACTGACTTTAGATTGAGTTACGAAGATATTTGGTAGGCAAATTCATAAGGTTCGAACTGTGATAATACCAAGAATTTGGGTAAGATAAGTAGACATAAGACCACTGAGAATTAATGATAATAATGCCTAAATCACACAGGTGTAACTAAAACAATCGTAAGCAAAAGCATCCCAATCATAGAATCATAGAATAATATCAAAGGCTCCATGGACGTACATAAATCAGAGTATAAAAGAAGTACATATCCCATCTCTTCAGAACTTTTCCCAACATTCTCTCTGTAATATATTTTGGTTATCTGGTTCTGCTAAGAAAGCAGTAAGTGACACTGAACCACTCAGTTTTATTTTCACCACAAAAACGTTAAAAGCAAACACCTGCTCACAATTTAAGCACTACATTAAAATCTCAGGCTGCACTCTCCAGTCTACCACTCCCCAGGCAATCTAATCCACAATGAGCCATACAAGGAGCCTCAAGGCCTGGCCTTGAGAATATTCCCATTCTGCATGCAGGCAGCAGCACAGGGTGGCACTGGGAGCACTGGAGTTGCTCACAGCACACCCTCTCTCTCCAGTCCCTCTCCAATCCCAGCTGTGGGATCAGCAAGCACACACATCTCTAAAGAAGGTGGGTTGAAGAGAGGAGGTGGAAAACGCATTGGGCTGAGCTGAGGGAGGCTTTGCTGGGCAGCACATGAGACTCAGCACATAAGATGCCTTCACAGTATCATCTTCTGATATTGCACACATTTAGAGGGCAGTTGGACATGTATGCTACTACTGCTGAAGACAGACAGACCTCTCCTCTGAGGTTCACATTACACCACCTTGTCCGTCACTCACACGTTTTCTAGAGAAGATAGGGAGAAGATCAACTGCCAGCCATCACAAGCAACCATGCCATATAATCACGAACATACAAAGCTGCCTTTCCAGACTCATGCTGTCAGCACAGGGAGGTGTGGCTGCCCACAGTAGCAAGGATGTTTCAGGAGGGGGCTTCTTAGTACAAATTCCCTCAAACCCCGCATCACACTTGTAGAAGAATAATATAAAGCAGAAGAGATACACAGGTAGAAGCAGACACCAGAAGAGCCTTGGAGGCAAAGATAGGAACCCTAACAGAGTGATGAAGAAGAGCAGGATGTCAGTGACCTACATAAAGTTTAAGGGCAAAGAGGATCTTAAAATAACTGGTTTTACAAACAGAAGATCAAGATTATGGTTATAATTCAGAAAAAGACTCTGGCTCAGCTGCTTTCTCCTATGCTTTCTATGCTACCTAACAACTGATAGTTTATTATAGTCCATGTCCTCCTCTTGACCAAAGGATACGATATAGCCAGCAGGCAGCCAGTGGCGGGGCAGGAGAGGAACCAGGATTCCAAAGCCAACCAGCGCAAAGAAGAGGCACAGCAACCATCCAGTAATCTGGAATATGTGCAGAGGCCAGCTCCAGCCATTCCTCCGAGCACGTTGGACCTGCACCTCAGGAACAGATTCACCCAAATTCTCTGGAGCTGTCTTATTAGGAGGTTTATTGCAGATATTCATCTACAGAAATCAAAAATGGAAGACAAAAAAAAAACGTGATTCAAAAATACTGTGACTGAGCCCCAGTCCTGGAGAGATGTTTTGAGGTGGAGGGAAAGCTGGAGAGATTCAAATGACAACACAACTGAGGAGAGACTTCTCTCTGCACAGGGGATTTGTGATCGATTGTAACCTACAGGTTTTGCCAGTCTTTGAATGGATCTAGACCTAAACTGAGTAAAAAGAGCAAAGAGGGTATTTTGGTGGCAGTCTGGAGATGGAGCACAATAAACTGGTTTGGGGACCATATCAGAATGCTGTTAGGGATGATGGCAGAACCAATGTTTTCAGCTGTCTCAAATAGGCCACATTTTCCTTCCAGCTGGAGCAGAGTAGATAGTGAGAGCGGTGGCCCCATGGGAGCAAGTGTCCTGGAACCACAATGTTGCCCTAGACAGCACCCAAGAAAACAGGGACTCCCTTTGTCAGCAACAAAGGAAGTGGCAGGACTAGAAAGTGGATAATCTAATGACTAAAAGGGGAGAAGAAGCAGGAGTTACTCCACAACACAAGTATAAAGCATACTGTTGCTAGAGGAACAGAACAGAAAGTTATGTGTGCAGGACATCCATACAGGAGGCAGCTTGATTATTCAGCTGCCTACAATGCCTGGATTTCTGGCAGGAGAAAGCAAGATTTAACTGCAAAGATGAGTTGAAAACCATACCCTGGAAAACTCATGGTGCTTGTGATTCCTGTTTGCATAACAGCTACAGACTCAGAAGCGGTTTCTCCTTTTTTTTTTTTCAGTCTGTATTGGATTATTAGCCGCTGCTTTTCACTTGTCCCAGAGCCAGGATGAGCTTTTATCAACAGAGTTGGGCTGCTCTGCTTCATAGGTGCAGCACATGCTACGGAGTACAATACAGGCAGCAGGTCAGGGGTAGCATGGCAAAACTAGCACCAAGAAGCTCTGCTGGGCCTCAGCTGACATGAAGTACCTCTGCACCACACTCACTGTTCCTCAGTAGCTAGAGAGGATGCTAAATTAAATCTAACAGGGGTAAGCAACTTCAGTTAGACTGATTAATTCGCACACAAGCTTGCTGAAAGAAAAGGAAGCTGCTTTTCTTTCCAAAGGGTTGGAAGACAGCAAGCATGCCAACATGCTGATAGAGCAGAATTATTCTGATCTTGGTACATCAATGATCCTGCATCACTGCTAATCAAAGGGCTGGAAATATCTTTGGGGACCAACTGGTAAGAGAAGTAGAGGGCCAGAATATAAAAGTGTTGTGGTTTAAACCCTCTCAGGAACTCAGCATCAGCAGTTGCTCACTCACACCCTGGGCAGGACGGGGACAAGAATAGAAAGAATGTAAACCCCAAGTGTTAAGGTAAGAACAGCACAATAACTAAAGTATAATACAAAACTACTACTAATAATAATTATACTGATGAGGGAAATAACAAGGGGAGAGAATATGAAAGGGAAAAAAAAAATCCCCCACAAAACCAAACAATAAACACAAGTGATGTACAATGCAACTGCTCACCACCCACTGACTGATACCCAGCCCAACCAGAGTAGTGATTGGCCCCTTCCAGTTTACATAGTGGGCATGACATGCCATGGCATGGAATACCCCTTTGGCTAGTTTGGGTGAGATGTCCTGCCTCTGCTTCCTCCTGGCTTCCCGTACCCCTCTCTCCTGGCAGGTTGTGAGGCTGAAAAGTCCTTGACAGGTGTAAGTGCTACTGAGCAACAACTAAAACATTGGTGTGTTACCAGCATTGTTCTCAGACTAAAGCCCAAACACAGCACTGCACCAGCTACTGGGAAGGAAAAAGATAACTGCTACAGTTGAACATAAGACAAAAAAAAAAGTAATCTATACATATTAACAAAGTTTTATCAACAAGCAGGCTGGAAAACAAAGTAGTCCGTAACTTCAGCCATTGAAGAAATTAGCAGTATCTGCCTGCATTTATAGTTTAAATTGTTACACAGCAACTGGCTCATCAATGATGAGAAATAATTACTAATCAGGTGACATTTTTCTCACCAAGTTCCTCAAAACTTGCTTGTACATCACTTTGATCTACCTGTTACAAAACAGTGTCAGATTATTTGAAGAAATTCTCCTTCCCAGAAAGAAGATTTCTCCATTCCAGGCCCACACCGACCATGGAATCCCTGCTTTGCTGCAAGATTTTGCTGGTTTATAACACCAGGTGGTTTTAACATTTAATACCAAGAACTTGGGTGCAATTTGACAGGATTTTGTTTACACTACAGTGAGCATAAACCACCTTCTGCATGAACTATCCCTAAGGCTGCAACCATCCCACAGCCGTGTCTCTACCATGAGACTCTCCGGAGGAAAACAAGCTACGTGTAACACTGCTGTCCCATTTCAGGAGCAAAGTTCCTCTCGTCTGTCAGCGACTTCTCTTGTTGATGGTGCATCGATTATCCACCAAAACTGATGAAAAGCAAACCTAAGTGTGAGGAGACTTCAGAATACAGCATCTCCCGTTGCCGGTGGGCTGCCCTATGCAGCGACACTCTGTTCTACCCAGCTATGGAAAAGACCGAGCCCAGAAACAGTGTACAGAGTCACCCTCAGGACACGTAACACAGTGGTAACCATGCAAGTTAACTATTTCGCTATAAATCACCCGGGAGTTACCAGGTTCAAGCCTGCCTAAGTTCAGCCTCCGGCAGCGGGGCAGAACCTGAAAACCGGTCAGGCCGTGCCCCGGACAGCCGCTCCGGGAAGGTGCCAATAAACCCCCACGCTGCTCCGCCACCGCCCTTTCCTCACCTTCTCCCCGCGGAGGCGCTTGAGAGCGGCCCCGTATCCGCCTCATGCCCAAGGCGGGCAGCGAGGCCCCGGCGGCAGCCACCGGGCCCTTCGCGCGGATTAAACCGCTGCGCCTGTCGCCGTGGAAACGAACGGGCTACGGAAGGGCGAAGGGGACAAACACCTACGGCGCAATCGGGACGAGCCGAAGAGTGGGGCTGGGAGAAGAGAGGCCTGCCCCCATCAGAAACATGGTGGTGGATCCCTCCCTGCGCCCGCAGGCTCTGATACCGGGGACCTGCGGGCTCAGCGAGAGACTGACACCCACATCCCCGGGGTATACCTGGCCGCTGCATACTCCAGGTTCCTGTACAGAGATGTTGTAGCTTGGGGACAGGCAGGGGTTTTATGTGAGAAAGTACCTTCCCACTAGGTAAATGTGGATTGGAAAAAATCTCACCATGCCTCCAACCCAGCCCTTCACCCCTGAGGGAGGTGGTAAACCCTTCCGGGAATTAGGAAGGCCTGAGGGCCCACTGGGAGGAGCAGAGGGTAACTGTGTTTCCCCTCAAAGACAGCTGTGAAGTGTCACTGGTGATGCTGGCTGTGTTTTGTGAAAACACCAAGACTTTGCAGGTGGAGGTGTTGGAGTGAGTCCAGAGAAGGCTCCTCAACCTTAGGGAGACCTTAGAGCAGCTCCAGTGCCTGAAGGGGCTACAAGAAACCTGGAGAGGGGCTTTGGACAAGGGCCTGTAG